>CATOCB010000331.1:0-195000 GCA_951411735.1 Somateria mollissima
TGGGGTCACCGGCCCCAGGTGACCGGGTCACGTGGGGACACCGGCCCCAGGTGACCGGGTCACGTGGGGTCACCGGCCCCAGGTGACCTGGTCACGTGGGGTCACCGGCCCCAGGTGACCGGGTCACGTGGGGTCACCGGCCCCAGGTCACCGGGTCACGTGGGGACCCCGGACCCAGGTCAGCGGGTCACGTGGGGACACCGGCCCCAGGTAACCGGGTCATACCGAGTCCCCGGACCCAGGTCACCGGGTCAGTTCGGGACCCCGGACCCAGGTCGGGTCATGTCACGTCCCATGCCCGGGTCCCCGGGTTGGATTTTTACCCAGGCCCCGGGTCACAGGGTCATGTCGGGTCAACGGCCTGGGTACAAGGGTCTGGTGACCACCCCGACCCCAGGTTCCCCGGTCATGACGGGACACCGGACCAGGTCCCCGAGTCCGGTCGACACCACAGCCCCAGGTCACCGGGTCATGTCGGGACCCAGCCCGGGTCCCCGGGACGGGTTTTTACCCCAGCCGCAGATCACCGGGTCCTGTCAGGTACCCGGGTCGGGTCCCCTGGACAGGTCGGCACCCCGGCCCCGGGTCACGGGGTCATGTCGGGTCGCTGTCCCGGGTACCAGTGTCAGGTGACCACCCCGGCCCCGGGAGACGGAGTCATACCGGGTCCCCGGCCCAGGTCCCCGGGTTGCATCGGGACAAAAGCACCGGATCACTGGATCACGTGGGGGCCCGGGCCCGGGTCCCCGGGTTGCATCGGGACACCAGCGAAGGACCACCGGGTCCTGTCGGGTCCCCGGCCCGGGTCCCCTGGACAGGTCGTTAACCCGGCCCCAGGTCACCGGGTCGTGTCGGGTAACCGGCCTGGTTCCCAGGTTCCGGTGACCACCCCGGCACCAGGACCCCGGGTCCCGTGGGGACCCCGGCCCCAGGTGACCGGGTCACGCGGGGTCACCGGCCCCAGGTCAGCGGGTCACGTGGGGTCACCGGCCCCAGGTCAGCGGGTCACGTGGGGACACCGGCCCCAGGTCACCGCGTCAGGTCGGGACCCCGAACCCAGGTCCACGAGTCCGTCGACACCACAGCAACGGGTCACCGGGTCGTGTCGGGTAACCGGCCTGGTTCCCAGGTTCCGATGACCACCCCGGCACCAGGACCCCGGGTCACGTGGGGACACCGGCCCCAGGTGACCGGGTCACGTGGGGTCACCGGCCCCAGGTCATCGGGTCACGTGGGGTCACCGGCCCCAGGTGACCGGGTCACGTGGGGACACCGGCCCCAGGTGACCGGGTCACGTGGGGACACCGGCCCCAGGTGACCGGGTCACGTGGGGTCACCGGCCCCAGGTCATCGGGTCACGTGGGGTCACCGGCCCCAGGTGACCGGGTCACGTGGGGACACCGGCCCCAGGTGACCGGGTCACGTGGGGACACCGGCCCCAGGTGACCGGGTCACGTGGGGTCACCGGCCCCAGGTGACCGGGTCACGTGGGGTCACCGGCCCCAGGTGACCGGGTCACGTGGGGACACCGGCCCCAGGTGACCGGGTCACGTGGGGTCACCGGCCCCAGGTGACCGGGTCACGTGGGGTCACCGGCCCCAGGTGACCGGGTCACGTGGGGTCACCGGCCCCAGGTGACCGGGTCACGTGGGGTCACCGGCCCCAGGTGACCGGGTCACGTGGGGACACCGGCCCCAGGTGACCGGGTCACGTGGGGTCACCGGCCCCAGGTGACCGGGTCACGTGGGGTCACCGGCCCCAGGTGACCGGGTCACGTGGGGACACCGGCCCCAGGTGACCGGGTCACGTGGGGTCACCGGCCCCAGGTGACCGGGTCACGTGGGGTCACCGGCCCCAGGTGACCGGGTCACGTGGGGTCACCGGCCCCAGGTGACCGGGTCACGTGGGGACACCGGCCCCAGGTGACCGGGTCACGTGGGGTCACCGGCCCCAGGTGACCTGGTCACGTGGGGTCACCGGCCCCAGGTGACCGGGTCACGTGGGGTCACCGGCCCCAGGTCACCGGGTCACGTGGGGACCCCGGCCCCAGGTGACCGGGTCACGTGGGGACCCCGGACCCAGGTAACCGGGTCATACCGAGTCCCCGGACCCAGGTCACCGGGTCAGTTCGGGACCCCGGACCCAGGTCGGGTCATGTCACGTCCCATGCCCGGGTCCCCGGGTTGGATTTTTACCCAGGCCCCGGGTCACAGGGTCATGTCGGGTCAACGGCCTGGGTACAAGGGTCTGGTGACCACCCCGACCCCAGGTTCCCCGGTCATGACGGGACACCGGACCAGGTCCCCGAGTCCGGTCGACACCACAGCCCCAGGTCACCGGGTCATGTCGGGACCCAGCCCGGGTCCCCGGGACGGGTTTTTACCCCAGCCGCAGATCACCGGGTCCTGTCGGGTACCCGGGTCGGGTCCCCTGGACAGGTCGGCACCCCGGCCCCGGGTCACGGGGTCATGTCGGGTCGCTGTCCCGGGTACCAGTGTCAGGTGACCACCCCGGCCCCGGGAGACGGAGTCATACCGGGTCCCCGGCCCAGGTCCCCGGGTTGCATCGGGACAAAAGCACCGGATCACTGGATCACGTGGGGGCCCGGGCCCGGGTCCCCGGGTTGCATCGGGACACCAGCGAAGGACCACCGGGTCCTGTCGGGTCCCCGGCCCGGGTCCCCTGGACAGGTCGTTAACCCGGCCCCAGGTCACCGGGTCGTGTCGGGTAACCGGCCTGGTTCCCAGGTTCCGGTGACCACCCCGGCACCAGGACCCCGGGTCCCGTGGGGACCCCGGCCCCAGGTGACCGGGTCACGCGGGGTCACCGGCCCCAGGTCAGCGGGTCACGTGGGGTCACCGGCCCCAGGTCAGCGGGTCACGTGGGGACACCGGCCCCAGGTCACCGCGTCAGGTCGGGACCCCGAACCCAGGTCCACGAGTCCGTCGACACCACAGCAACGGGTCACCGGGTCGTGTCGGGTAACCGGCCTGGTTCCCAGGTTCCGATGACCACCCCGGCACCAGGACCCCGGGTCACGTGGGGACACCGGCCCCAGGTGACCGGGTCACGTGGGGTCACCGGCCCCAGGTCATCGGGTCACGTGGGGTCACCGGCCCCAGGTGACCTGGTCACGTGGGGTCACCGGCCCCAGGTGACCGGGTCACGTGGGGTCACCGGCCCCAGGTGACCGGGTCACGTGGGGTCACCGGCCCCAGGTGACCGGGTCACGTGGGGTCACCGGCCCCAGGTGACCGGGTCACGTGGGGTCACCGGCCCCAGGTGACCGGGTCACGTGGGGACACCGGCCCCAGGTGACCGGGTCACGTGGGGTCACCGGCCCCAGGTGACCGGGTCACGTGGGGTCACCGGCCCCAGGTGACCGGGTCACGTGGGGACACCGGCCCCAGGTGACCGGGTCACGTGGGGTCACCGGCCCCAGGTGACCGGGTCACGTGGGGTCACCGGCCCCAGGTGACCGGGTCACGTGGGGACACCGGCCCCAGGTGACCGGGTCACGTGGGGTCACCGGCCCCAGGTGACCTGGTCACGTGGGGTCACCGGCCCCAGGTGACCGGGTCACGTGGGGTCACCGGCCCCAGGTCACCGGGTCACGTGTGGACCCCGGACCCAGGTCAGCGGGTCACGTGGGGACACCGGCCCCAGGTAACCGGGTCATACCGAGTCCCCGGACCCAGGTCACCGGGTCAGTTCGGGACCCCGTTCCCAGGTCGGGTCATGTCACGTCCCATGCCCGGGTACCCGGGTTGGATTTTTACCCAGGCCCCGGGTCACAGGGTCATGTCGGGTCAACGGCCTGGGTACAAGGGTCTGGTGACCACCCCGACCCCAGGTCTCCGGGTCATGACGGGACACCGGACCAGGTCCCCGAGTCCGGTCGACACCACAGCCCCAGGTCACCGGGTCATGTCGGGACCCAGCCCGGGTCCCCGGGACGGGTTTTTACCCCAGCCGCAGATCACCGGGTCCTGTCGGGTACCCGGGTCGGGTCCCCTGGACAGGTCGGCACCCCGGCCCCGGGTCACGGGGTCATGTCGGGTCGCTGTCCCGGGTACCAGTGTCAGGTGACCACCCCGGCCCCGGGAGACGGAGTCATACCGGGTCCCCGGCCCGGGTCCCCGGGTTGCATCGGGACAAAAGCACCGGATCACTGGATCACGTGGGGGCCCGGGCCCGGGTCCCCGGGTTGCATCGGGACACCAGCGAAGGACCACCGGGTCCTGTCGGGTCCCCGGCCCGGGTCCCCTGGACAGGTCGTTAACCCGGCCCCAGGTCACCGGGTCATGTCGCGCACCCGGCCTGGTTCCCAGGTTCCGGTGACCACCCCGGCACCAGGACCCCGGGTCCCGTGGGGACCCCGGCACGAGGTGACTGGGTCACGTGGGGTCACCGGCCCCAGGTGACCTGGTCACGTGGGGTCACGGGCCCCAGGTGACCTGGTCACGTGGGGTCACCGGCCCCAGGTGACCGGGTCACGTGGGGTCACCGGCCCCAGGTGACCGGGTCTCGTGGGGTCACCGGCCCCAGGTGACCGGGTCACGTGGGGACACCGGCCCCAGGTGACCGGGTCACGTGGGGTCACCGGCCCCAGGTGACCGGGTCACGTGGGGTCACCGGCCCCAGGTGACCTGGTCACGTGGGGTCACCGGCCCCAGGTGACCGGGTCACGTGGGGTCACCGGCCCCAGGTGACCGGGTCACGTGGGGACACCGGCCCCAGGTGACCGGGTCACGTGGGGTCACCGGCCCCAGGTGACCGGGTCACGTGGGGTCACCGGCCCCAGGTAACCAAGGCATGTCGGGACCCAGCCCGGGTCCCCGGGACGGGTTTTTACCCCAGCCGCAGATCACCGGGTCCTGTCGGGTCCCCGGCCCGGGTCCCCTGGACAGGTTGATAACCCGGCCCCAGGTCACCCGGTCATCTCGCGCACCCGGCCTGGTTCCCAGGTTCCGATGACCACCCCGGCACCAGGACCCCGGGTCACGTGGGGACACCGGCCCCAGGTGACCGGGTCACGTGGGGTCACCGGCCCCAGGTCAGCGGGTCACGTGGGGACCCCGGCCCCAGGTGACCGGGTCACGTGGGGACCCCGGACCCAGGTAACCGGGTCATACCGAGTCCCCGGACCCAGGTCACCGGGTCAGTTCGGGACCCCGGACCCAGGTCGGGTCATGTCACGTCCCATGCCCAGGTCCCCGGGTTGGATTTTTACCCAGGCCCCGGGTCACAGGGTCATGTCGGGTCAACGGCCTGGGTACAAGGGTCTGGTGACCACCCCGACCCCAGGTTCCCCGGTCATGACGGGACACCGGACCAGGTCCCCGAGTCCGGTCGACACCACAGCCCCAGGTCACCGGGTCATGTCGGGACCCAGCCCGGGTCCCCGGGACGGGTTTTTACCCCAGCCGCAGATCACCGGGTCCTGTCGGGTACCCGGGTCGGGTCCCCTGGACAGGTCGGCACCCCGGCCCCGGGTCACGGGGTCATGTCGGGTCGCTGTCCCGGGTACCAGTGTCAGGTGACCACCCCGGCCCCGGGAGACGGAGTCATACCGGGTCCCCGGCCCAGGTCCCCGGGTTGCATCGGGACAAAAGCACCGGATCACTGGATCACGTGGGGGCCCGGGCCCGGGTCCCCGGGTTGCATCGGGACACCAGCGAAGGACCACCGGGTCCTGTCGGGTCCCCGGCCCGGGTCCCCTGGACAGGTCGTTAACCCGGCCCCAGGTCACCGGGTCGTGTCGGGTAACCGGCCTGGTTCCCAGGTTCCGGTGACCACCCCGGCACCAGGACCCCGGGTCCCGTGGGGACCCCGGCCCCAGGTGACCGGGTCACGTGGGGTCACCGGCCCCAGGTCAGCGGGTCACGTGGGGTCACCGGCCCCAGGTCAGCGGGTCACGTGGGGACACCGGCCCCAGGTCACCGCGTCAGGTCGGGACACCGAACACAGGTCCACGAGTCCGTTGACACCACAGCAACGGGTCACCGGGTCGTGTCGGGTAACCGGCCTGGTTCCCAGGTTCCGATGACCACCCCGGCACCAGGACCCCGGGTCACGTGGGGACACCGACCCCAGGTGACCGGGTCACGTGGGGTCAACGGCCCCAGGTCATCGGGTCACGTGGGGTCACCGGCCCCAGGTGACCTGGTCACGTGGGGTCACCGGCCCCAGGTGACCGGGTCACGTGGGGTCACCGGCCCCAGGTGACCGGGTCACGTGGGGTCACCGGCCCCAGGTGACCGGGTCACGTGGGGTCACCGGCCCCAGGTGACCGGGTCACGTGGGGTCACCGGCCCCAGGTGACCGGGTCACGTGGGGACACCGGCCCCAGATGACCGGGTCACGTGGGGTCACCGGCCCCAGGTGACCGGGTCACGTGGGGTCACCGGCCCCAGGTGACCGGGTCACGTGGGGTCACCGGCCCCAGGTGACCGGGTCACGTGGGGTCACCGGCCCCAGGTGACCGGGTCACGTGGGGTCACCGGCCCCAGGTGACCGGGTCACGTGGGGTCACCTGCCCCATGTGACCGGGTCACGTGGGGACACCGGCCCCAGGTGACCGGGTCACGTGGGGTCACCGGCCCCAGGTGACCGGGTCACGTGGGGTCACCGGCCCCAGGTGACCGGGGCACGTGGGGTTACCGGCCCCAGGTGACCGGGTCACGTGGGGTCACCGGCCCCAGGTGACCGGGTCTCGTGGGGTCACCGGCCCCAGGTGACCGGGTCACGTGGGGACACCGGCCCCAGGTCAGCGGGTCACGTGGGGTCACCGGACCCAGGTCAGCGGGTCACGTGGGGACACCGGCCCCAGGTAACCGGGTCATACCGAGTCCCCGGACCCAGGTCACCGGGTCAGTTCGGGACCCCGGACCCAGGTCGGGTCATGTCACGTCCCATGCCCGGGTCCCCGGGTTGGATTTTTACCCAGGCCCCGGGTCACAGGGTCATGTCGGGTCAACGGCCTGGGTACAAGGGTCTGGTGACCACCCCGACCCCAGGTCCCCGGGTCATGACGGGACACCGGACCAGGTCCCCGAGTCCGGTCGACACCACAGCCCCAGGTCACCGGGTCATGTCGGGACCCAGCCCGGGTCCCCGGGACGGGTTTTTACCCCAGCCGCAGATCACCGGGTCCTGTCGGGTACCCGGGTCGGGTCCCCTGGACAGGTCGGCACCCCGGCCCCGGGTCACGGGGTCATGTCGGGTCGCTGTCCCGGGTACCAGTGTCAGGTGACCACCCCGGCCCCGGGAGACGGAGTCATACCGGGTCCCCGGCCCGGGTCCCCGGGTTGCATCGGGACAAAAGCACCGGATCACTGGATCACGTGGGGGCCCGGGCCCGGGTCCCCAGGTTGCATCGGGACACCAGCGAAGGACCACCGGGTCCTGTCGGGTCCCCGGCCCGGGTCCCCTGGACAGGTCGTTAACCCGGCCCCAGGTCACCGGGTCATGTCGCGCACCCGGCCTGGTTCCCATGTTCCGGTGACCACCCCGGCACCAGGACCCCGGGTCCCGTGGGGACCCCGGCCCCAGGTGACCGGGTCACGCGGGGTCACCGGCCCCAGGTCAGCGGGTCACGTGGGGTCACCGGCCCCAGGTCAGCGGGTCACGTGGGGACCCCGGCCCCAGGTCTGCGGGTCACGTGGGGACACCGGCCCCAGGTCACCGCGTCAGGTCGGGACCCCGAACCCAGGTCCACGAGTCCGTCGACACCACAGCCCCGGGTCACCGGGTCGTGTCGGGTAACCGGCCTGGTTCCCAGGTTCCGATGACCACCCCGGCACCAGGACTCTGGGTCACGTGGGGTCACCGGCCCCAGGTGACCGGGTCACGTGGGGTCACCGGCCCCAGGTGACCGGGTCACGTCGGGACACAGGCCCCAGGTGACCGGGTCACGTGGGGTCACCGGCCCCAGCTCAGCGGGTCACGTGGGGACACCGGCCCCAGGTCACCGGGTCACGTGGGGTCACCGGCCCCAGGTGACCGGGTCACGTGGGGTCACCGGCCCCAGGTCACCGGGTCACGTGGGGTCACCGGCCCCAGGTGACCGGGTCACGTGGGGTCACCGGCCCCAGCTCAGCGGGTCACGTGGGGACACCGGCCCCAGGTCACCGGGTCACGTGGGGTCACCGGCCCCAGGTGACCGGGTCACGTGGGGTCACCGGCCCCAGGTGGCCGGGTCACGTGGGGTCACCGGCCCCAGGTGACCGGGTCACGTGGGGTCACCGGCCCCAGGTGACCGGGTCACGTGGGGTCACCGGCCCCAGGTCACCGGGTCACGTGGGGACACCGGCCCCAGGTCACCGGGTCACGTGGGGTCACCGGCCCCAGGTGACCGGGTCACGTGGGGTCACCGGCACCAGGTGACCGGGTCACGTGGGGACACCGGCCCCAGGTGACCGGGTCACGTGGGGTCACCGGCCCCAGGTGACCGGGTCACGTGGGGTCACCGGCCCCAGGTGACCCGGTCACGTGGGGTCACCGGCCCCAGGTGACCGGGTCACGTGGGGTCACCGGCCCCAGGTGACCGGGTCACGTGGGGTCACCGGCCCCAGGTCAGCGGGTCACGTGGGGACACCGGCCCCAGGTCACCGCATCAGGTCGGGACCCCGAACCCAGGTCCACGAGTCCGTCGACACCACAGCCCCGGGTCACCGGGTCGTGTCGGGTAACCGGCCTGGTTCCCAGGTTCCGATGACCACCCCGGCACCAGGACTCTGGGTCACGTGGGGACACCGGCCCCAGGTCACCGGGTCACGTGGGGTCACCGGACCCAGGTGACCCGGTCACGTGGGGACACCGGCCCCAGGTGACCGGGTCACGTGGGGTCACCGGCCCCAGGTGACCGGGTCACGTGGGGTCACCGGCACCAGGTCAGCGGGTCACGTGGGGACACCGGCCCCAGGTGACCGGGTCACGTGGGGTCACCGGCCCCAGGTGAACGGGTCACGTGGGGACACCGGCCCCAGGTGACCGGGTCACGTGGGGTCACCGGCCCCAGGTCAGCGGGTCACGTGGGGACACCGGCCCCAGGTAACCAAGGCATGTCGGGACCCAGCCCGGGTCCCCGGGACGGGTTTTTACCCCAGCCGCAGATCACCGGGTCCTGTCGGGTCCCCGGCCCCGGTCCCCTAGACAGGTCGATAACCCGGCCCCAGGTCACCCGGTCATCTCGCGCACCCAGCCTGGTTCCCAGGTTCCGATGACGACCCCGGCACCAGGACCCCGGGTCACGTGGGGACACCGACCCCAGGTGACCGGGTCACGTGGGGTCACCGGCCCCAGGTCATCGGGTCACGTGGGGACACCGGCCCCAGGTGACCGGGTCACGTGGGGTCACCGGCCCCAGGTGACCGGGTCACGTGGGGTCACCGGCCCCACGTGACCGTGTCACGTGGGGTCACCGGCCCCAGGTGACCGGGTCACGTGGGGTCACCGGCCCCAGGTGACCGGGTCACGTGGGGACACCGGCCCCAGGTGACCGGGTCACGTGGGGTCACCGGCCCCAGGTGACCGGGTCACGTGGGGACACCGGCCCCAGGTGACCGGGTCACGTGGGGTCACCGGCCCCAGGTGACCGGGTCACGTGGGGTCACCGGCCCCAGGTGACCGGGTCACGTGTGGTCACCGGCCCCAGGTGACCGGGTCACGTGGGGTCACCGGCCCCAGGTGACCGGGTCACGTGGGGACACCGGCCCCAGGTGACTGGGTCACGTGGGGTCACCGGCCCCAGGTGACCTGGTCACGTGGGGTCACCGGCCCCAGGTGACCGGGTCACGTGGGGTCACCGGCCCCAGGTCACCGGGTCACGTGGGGACCCCGGACCCAGGTCAGCGGGTCACGTGGGGACACCGGCCCCAGGTAACCGGGTCATACCGAGTCCCCGGACCCAGGTCACCGGGTCAGTTCGGGACCCCGTTCCCAGGTCGGGTCATGTCACGTCCCATGCCCGGGTCCCCGGGTTGGATTTTTACCCAGGCCCCGGGTCACAGGGTCATGTCGGGTCAACGGCCTGGGTACAAGGGTCTGGTGACCACCCCGACCCCAGGTCTCCGGGTCATGACGGGACACCGGACCAGGTCCCCGAGTCCGGTCGACACCACAGCCCCAGGTCACCGGGTCATGTCGGGACCCAGCCCGGGTCCCCGGGACGGGTTTTTACCCCAGCCGCAGATCACCGGGTCCTGTCGGGTACCCGGGTCGGGTCCCCTGGACAGGTCGGCACCCCGGCCCCGGGTCACGGGGTCATGTCGGGTCGCTGTCCCGGGTACCAGTGTCAGGTGACCACCCCGGCCCCGGGAGACGGAGTCATACCGGGTCCCCGGCCCAGGTCCCCGGGTTGCATCGGGACAAAAGCACCGGATCACTGGATCACGTGGGGGCCCGGGCCCGGGTCCCCGGGTTGCATCGGGACACCAGCGAAGGACCACCGGGTCCTGTCGGGTCCCCGGCCCGGGTGCCCTGGACAGGTCGTTAACCCGGCCCCAGGTCACCGGGTCATGTCGCGCACCCGGCCTGGTTCCCAGGTTCCGGTGACCACCCCGGCACCAGGACCCCGGGTCCCGTGGGGACCCCGGCACCAGGTGACTGGGTCACGTGGGGTCACCGGCCCCAGGTGACCTGGTCACGTGGGGTCACGGGCCCCAGGTGACCTGGTCACGTGGGGTCACCGGCCCCAGGTGACCGGGTCACGTGGGGTCACCGGCCCCAGGTGACCGGGTCTCGTTGGGTCACCGGCCCCAGGTGACCGGGTCACGTGGGGACACCGGCCCCAGGTGACCGGGTCACGTGGGGTCACCGGCCCCAGGTGACCGGGTCACGTGGGGTCACCGGCCCCAGGTGACCTGGTCACGTGGGGTCACCGGCCCCAGGTGACCGGGTCACGTGAGGTCACCGGCCCCAGGTGACCGGGTCACGTGGGGACACCGGCCCCAGGTGACCGGGTCACCGGCCCCAGGTGACCGGGTCACGTGAGGTCACCGGCCCCAGGTGACCGGGTCACGTGGGGTCACCGGCCCCAGGTGACCTGGTCACGTGGGGTCACCGGCCCCAGGTGACCGGGTCACGTGAGGTCACCGGCCCCAGGTGACCGGGTCACGTGGGGACACCGGCCCCAGGTGACCGGGTCACCGGCCCCAGGTGACCGGGTCACGTGGGGACACCGGCCCCAGATGACCGGGTCACGTGGGGTCACCGGCCCCAGGTGACCGGGTCACGTGGGGTCACCGGCCCCAGGTGACCGGGTCACGTGGGGTCACCGGACCCAGGTCACCGGGTCACGTGGGGTCACCGGCCCCAGGTGACCGGGTCACGTGGGGTCACCGGCCCCAGGTGACCGGGTCACGTGTGGTCACCTGCCCCAGGTGACCGGGTCACGTGGGGACACCGGCCCCAGGTGACCGGGTCACGTGGGGTCACCGGCCCCAGGTGACCGGGTCACGTGGGGTCACCGGCCCCAGGTGACCGGGTCACGTGTGGTCACCTGCCCCAGGTGACCGGGTCACGTGGGGACACCGGCCCCAGGTGACCGGGTCACGTGGGGTCACCGGCCCCAGGTGACCGGGTCACGTGGGGTCACCGGCCCCAGGTGACCGGGTCACGTGGGGTCACCGGCCCCAGGTGACCGGGTCTCGTGGGGTCACCGGCCCCAGGTGACCGGGTCACGTGGGGACACCGGCCCCAGGTCACCGTTTCACGTGGGGTCACCGGACCCAGGTCAGCGGGTCACGTGGGGACACCGGCCCCAGGTAACCGGGTCATACCGAGTCCCCGGACCCAGGTCACCGGGTCAGTTCGGGACCCCGGACCCAGGTCGGGTCATGTCACGTCCCATGCCCGGGTCCCCGGGTTGGATTTTTACCCAGGCCCCGGGTCACAGGGTCATGTCGGGTCAACGGCCTGGGTACAAGGGTCTGGTGACCACCCCGACCCCAGGTCCCCGGTTCATGACGGGACCCAGCCTGGGTCCCCGGGACGGGTTTTTACCCCAGCCGCAGATCACCGGGTCCTGTCGGGTACCCGGGTCGGGTCCCCTGGACAGGTCGGCACCCCGGCCCCGGGTCACGGGGTCATGTCGGGTTGCTGTCCCGGGTACCAGTGTCAGGTGACCACCCCGGCCCCGGGAGACGGAGTCATACCGGGTCCCCGGCCCGGGTCCCCAGGTTGCATCGGGACAAAAGCACCGGATCACTGGATCACGTGGGGGCCCGGGCCCGGGTCCCCAGGTTGCATCGGGACACCAGCGAAGGACCACCGGGTCCTGTCGGGTCCCCGGCCCGGGTCCCCTGGACAGGTCGTTAACCCGGCCCCAGGTCACCGGGTCATGTCGCGCACCCGGCCTGGTTCCCACGTTCCGGTGACCACCCCGGCACCAGGACCCCGGGTCCCGTGGGGACCCCGGCCCCAGGTGACCGGGTCACGTGGGGTCACCGGCCCCAGGTCAGCGGGTCACGTGGGGTCACCGGCCCCAGGTCAGCGGGTCACGTGGGGACCCCGGCCCCAGGTCAGCGGGTCACGTGGGGACACCGGCCCCAGGTCACCGCGTCAGGTCGGGACCCCGAACCCAGGTCCACGAGTCCGTCGACACCACAGCCCCGGGTCACCGGGTCGTGTCGGGTAACCGGCCTGGTTCCCAGGTTCCGATGACCACCCCGGCACCAGGACTCTGGGTCACGTGGGGACACCGGCCCCAGGTCACCGGGTCACGTGGGGTCACCGGACCCAGGTGACCCGGTCACGTGGGGACACCGGCCCCAGGTGACCGGGTCACGTGGGGTCACCGGCCCCAGGTGACCGGGTCACGTGGGGTCACCGGCCCCAGGTGACCGGGTCACGTGGGGTCACCGGCCCCAGGTGACCGGGTCACGTCGGGACACCGGCCCCAGGTGACCGGGTCACGTGGGGTCACCGGCCCCAGGTGACCGGGTCACGTGGGGTCACCTGCCCCAGGTGACCGGGTCACGTGGGGACACCGGCCCCAGGTGACCGGGTCACGTGGGGTCACCGGCCCCAGGTGACCGGGTCACGTGGGGTCACCGGCCCCAGGTGACCGGGGCACGTGGTGTTACCGGCCCCAGGTGACCTGGTCACGTGGGGTCACCGGCCCCAGGTGACCGGGTCTCGTGGGGTCACCGGCCCCAGGTGACCGGGTCACGTGGGGACACCGGCCCCAGGTCACCGGGTCACGTGGGGTCACCGGACCCAGGTCAGCGGGTCACGTGGGGACACCGGCCCCAGGTAACCGGGTCATACCGAGTCCCCGGACCCAGGTCACCGGGTCAGTTCGGGACCCCGGACCCAGGTCGGGTCATGTCACGTCCCATGCCCGGGTCCCCGGGTTGGATTTTTACCCAGGCCCCGGGTCACAGGGTCATGTCGGGTCAACGGCCTGGGTACAAGGGTCTGGTGACCACCCCGACCCCAGGTCCCCGGGTCATGACGGGACACCGGACCAGGTCCCCGAGTCCGGTCGACACCACAGCCCCAGGTCACCGGGTCATGTCGGGACCCAGCCTGGGTCCCCGGGACGGGTTTTTACCCCAGCCGCAGATCACCGGGTCCTGTCGGGTACCCGGGTCGGGTCCCCTGGACAGGTCGGCACCCCGGCCCCGGGTCACGGGGTCATGTCGGGTTGCTGTCCCGGGTACCAGTGTCAGGTGACCACCCCGGCCCCGGGAGACGGAGTCATACCGGGTCCCCGGCCCGGGTCCCCGGGTTGCATCGGGACAAAAGCACCGGATCACTGGATCACGTGGGGGCCCGGGCCCGGGTCCCCAGGTTGCATCGGGACACCAGCGAAGGACCACCGGGTCCTGTCGGGTCCCCGGCCCGGGTCCCCTGGACAGGTCGTTAACCCGGCCCCAGGTCACCGGGTCATGTCGCGCACCCGGCCTGGTTCCCACGTTCCGGTGACCACCCCGGCACCAGGACCCCGGGTCCCGTGGGGACCCCGGCCCCAGGTGACCGGGTCACGCGGGGTCACCGGCCCCAGGTCAGCGGGTCACGTGGGGTCACCGGCCCCAGGTCAGCGGGTCACGTGGGGACACCGGCCCCAGGTCAGCGGGTCACGTGGGGACACCGGCCCCAGGTCACCGCGTCAGGTCGGGACCCCGAACCCAGGTCCACGAGTCCGTCGACACCACAGCCCCGGGTCACCGGGTCGTGTCGGGTAACCGGCCTGGTTCCCAGGTTCCGATGACCACCCCGGCACCAGGACTCTGGGTCACGTGGGGACACCGGCCCCAGGTCACCGGGTCACGTGGGGTCACCGGACCCAGGTGACCCGGTCACGTGGGGACACCGGCCCCAGGTGACCGGGTCACGTGGGGTCACCGGCCCCAGGTGACCGGGTCACGTGGGGTCACCGGCCCCAGGTGACCGGGTCACGTGGGGTCACCGGCCCCAGGTGACCGGGTCACGTGGGGTCACCGGCCCCAGGTGACCGGGTCAGGTCGGGACACCGGCCCCAGGTGACCGGGTCACGTGGGGTCACCGGCCCCAGCTCAGCGGGTCACGTGGGGACACCGGCCCCAGGTCACCGGGTCACGTGGGGTCACCGGCCCCAGGTGACCGGGTCACGTGGGGTCACCGGCCCCAGGTGACCGGGTCACGTGTGGTCACCGGCCCCAGGTGACCGGGTCACGTGGGGTCACCGGCCCCAGGTCACCGGGTCACGTGGGGACACCGGCCCCAGGTCACCGGGTCACGTGGGGTCACCGGCCCCAGGTGACCGGGTCACGTGGGGTCACCGGCACCAGGTGACCGGGTCACGTGGGGACACCGGCCCCAGGTGACCGGGTCACGTGGGGTCACCGGCCCCAGGTGACCGGGTCACGTGGGGTCACCGGCCCCAGGTGACCCGGTCACGTGGGGTCACCGGCCCCAGGTGACCGGGTCACGTGGGGTCACCGGCCCCAGGTGACCGGGTCACGTGGGGTCACCGGCCCCAGGTCAGCGGGTCACGTGGGGACACCGGCCCCAGGTCAGCGGGTCACGTGGGGACACCGGCCCCAGGTCACCGCATCAGGTCGGGACCCCGAACCCAGGTCCACAAGTCCGTCGACACCACAGCCCCGGGTCACCGGGTCGTGTCGGGTAACCGGCCTGGTTCCCAGGTTCCGATGACCACCCCGGCACCAGGACTCTGGGTCACGTGGGGACACCGGCCCCAGGTGACCGGGTCACGTGGGGTCACCGGACCCAGGTGACCCGGTCACGTGGGGACACCGGCCCCAGGTGACCGGGTCACGTGGGGTCACCGGACCCAGGTGACCCGGTCACGTGGGGACACCGGCCCCAGGTGACCGGGTCACGTGGGGTCACCGGCCCCAGGTGACCGGGTCACGTGGGGTCACCGGCCCCAGGTGACCGGGTCACGTCGGGACACCGGCCCCAGGTGACCGGGTCACGTGGGGTCACCGGCCCCAGGTGACCGGGTCACGTCGGGATACCGGCCCCAGGTCACCGGGTCACGTGGGGTCACCGGCCCCAGGTGACCGGGTCACGTGGGGTCACCGGCCCCAGGTCAGCGGGTCACGTGGGGTCACCGGCCCCAGGTGACCGGGTCACGTGGGGTCACCGGCCCCAGGTGACCGGGTCACGTGGGGTCACCGGCCCCAGGTCACCGGGTCACGTGGGGACACCGGCCCCAGGTCACCGGGTCACGTGGGGTCACCGGCCCCAGGTGACCGGGTCACGTGGGGTCACCGGCACCAGGTGACCGGGTCACGTGGGGACACCGGCCCTAGGTGACCGGGTCACGTGGGGTCACCGGCCCCAGGTGACCGGGTCACGTGGGGTCACCGGCCCCAGGTCAGCGGGTCACGTGGGGTCACCGGCCCCAGGTGACCGGGTCACGTGGGGTCACCGGCCCCAGGTCAGCGGGTCACGTGGGGACACCGGCCCCAGGTCAGCGGGTCACGTGGGGACACCGGCCCCAGGTCACCGCATCAGGTCGGGACCCCGAACCCAGGTCCACGAGTCCGTCGACACCACAGCCCCGGGTCACCGGGTCGTGTCGGGTAACCGGCCTGGTTCCCAGGTTCCGATGACCACCCCGGCACCAGGACCCCGGGTCACGTGGGGACACCGACCCCAGGTGACCGGGTCACGTGGGGTCACCGGCCCCAGGTCATCGGGTCACGTGGGGTCACCGGCCCCAGGTGACCTGGTCACGTGGGGTCACCGGCCCCAGGTGACCGGGTCACGTGGGGACACCGGCCCCAGGTGACCGGGTCACGTGGGGTCACCGGCCCCAGGTGACCAGGTCACGTGGGGTCACCGGCCCCAGGTGACCTGGTCACGTGGGGTCACCGGCCCCAGGTGACCGGGTCACGTGGGGTCACCGGCCCCAGGTGACCGGGTCACGTGGGGACACCGGCCCCAGGTGACGGGGTCACGTGGGGTCACCGGCCCCAGGTGACCGGGTCACGTGGGGTCACCGGACCCAGGTCAGCGGGTCACGTGGGGTCACCGGAACCAGGTCAGCGGGTCACGTGGGGACACCGGCCCCAGGTAACCGGGTCATACCGAGTCCCCGGACCCAGGTCACCGGGTCAGTTCGGGACCCCGGACCCAGGTCGGGTCATGTCACGTCCCATGCCCGGGTCCCCGGGTTGGATTTTTACCCAGGCCCCGGGTCACAGGGTCATGTCGGGTCAACGGCCTGGGTACAAGGGTCTGGTGACCACCCCGACCCCAGGTCCCCGGGTCATGACGGGACACCGGACCAGGTCCCCGAGTCCGGTCGACACCACAGCCCCAGGTCACCGGGTCATGTCGGGACCCAGCCCGGGTCCCCGGGACGGGTTTTTACCCCAGCCGCAGATCACCAGGTCCTGTCGGGTACCCGGGTCGGGTCCCCTGGACAGGTCGGCACCCCGGCCCCGGGTCACGGGGTCATGTCGGGTCGCTGTCCCGGGTACCAGTGTCAGGTGACCACCCCGGCCCCGGGAGACGGAGTCATACCGGGTCCCCGGCCCGGGTCCCCGTCCCAGGTCCCCGGGTTGCATCGGGACAAAAGCACCGGATCACTGGATCACGTGGGGGCCCGGGCCCGGGTCCCCGGGTTGCATCGGGACACCAGCGAAGGACCACCGGGTCCTGTCGGGTCCCCGGCCCGGGTCCCCTGGACAGGTCGTTAACCCGGCCCCAGGTCACCGGGTCGTGTCGGGTAACCGGCCTGGTTCCCAGGTTCCGGTGACCACCCCGGCACCAGGACCCCGGGTCCCGTGGGGACCCCGGCCCAAGGTGACCGGCTCACGCGGGGTCACCGGCCCCAGGTCAGCGGGTCACGTGGGGTCACCGGCCCCAGGTCAGCGGGTCACGTGGGGACACCGGCCCCAGGTCACCGCGTCAGGTCGGGACCCCGAACCCAGGTCCACGAGTCCGTCGACACCACAGCAACGGGTCACCGGGTCGTGTCGGGTAACCGGCCTGGTTCCCAGGTTCCGATGACCACCCCGGCACCAGGACCCCGGGTCACGTGGGGACACCGGCCCCAGGTGACCGGGTCACGTGGGGACACCGGCCCCAGGTGACCGGGTCACGTGGGGTCACCGGCACCATGTGACCGGGTCACGTGGGGTCACCGGCCCCAGGTGACCGGGTCACGTGGGGTCACCGGCCCCAGGTGACCGGGTCACGTGGGGTCACCGGCCCCAGGTGACCGGGTCACGTGGGGACACCGGCCCCAGGTGACCGGGTCACGTGGGGTCACCGGCCCCAGGTGACCGGGTCACGTGGGGTCACCGGCCCCAGGTGACCCGGTCACGTGGGGTCACCGGCCCCAGGTGACCGGGTCACGTGGGGTCACCGGCCCCAGGTGACCGGGTCACGTGGGGACACCGGCCCCAGGTGACGGGGTCACGTGGGGTCACCGGCCCCAGGTGACCGGGTCACGTGGGGTCACCGGACCAAGGTCAGCGGGTCACGTGGGGTCACCGGACCCAGGTCAGCGGGTCACGTGGGGACACCGGCCCCAGGTAACCGGGTCATACCGAGTCCCCGGACCCAGGTCACCGGGTCAGTTCGGGACCCCGGACCCAGGTCGGGTCATGTCACGTCCCATGCCCGGGTCCCCGGGTTGGATTTTTACCCAGGCCCCGGGTCACAGGGTCATGTCGGGTCAACGGCCTGGGTACAAGGGTCTGGTGACCACCCCGACCCCAGGTCCCCGGGTCATGACGGGACACCGGACCAGGTCCCTGAGTCCGGTCGACACCACAGCCCCAGGTCACCGGGTCATGTCGGGACCCAGCCCGGGTCCCCGGGACGGGTTTTTACCCCAGCCGCAGATCACCGGGTCCTGTCGGGTACCCGGGTCGGGTCCCCTGGACAGGTCGGCACCCCGGCCCCGGGTCACGGGGTCATGTCGGGTCGCTGTCCCGGGTACCAGTGTCAGGTGACCACCCCGGCCCCGGGAGACGGAGTCATACCGGGTCCCCGGCTTGGGTCCCCGGGTTGCATCGGGACAAAAGCACCGGATCACTGGATCACGTGGGGGCCCGGGCCCGGGTCCCCGGGTTGCATCGGGACACCAGCGAAGGACCACCGGGTCCTGTCGGGTCCCCGGCCCGCGTCCCCTGGACAGGTCGTTAACCCGGCCCCAGGTCAGCGGATCACGTAGGGTCACCGGCCCCAGGTCAGCGGGTCACGTGGGGACCCCGGCCCCAGGTCAGCGGGTCACGTGGGGACACCGGCCCCAGGTCACCGCGTCAGGTCGGGACCCCGAACCCAGGTCCACGAGTCCGTCGACACCACAGCCCCGGGTCACCGGGTCGTGTCGGGTAACCGGCCTGGTTCCCAGGTTCCGATGACCACCCCGGCACCAGGACCCCGGGTCACGTGGGGACACTGGCCCCAGGTGACCGGGTCACGTGGGGTCACCGGCCCCAGGTCAGCGGGTCACGTGGGGACCCCGGCCCCAGGTAACCGGGTCACGTGGGGTCACCGGCCCCAGGTCAGAGGGTCACGTGGGGACCCCGGACCCAGGTCACCGGGTCACGTGGGGTCACCGGCCCCAGGTCAGAGGGTCACGTGGGGACACCGGCCCCAGGTCACCGGGTCACGTGGGGTCACCGGACCCAGGTGACCCGGTCACGTGGAGACACCGGCCCCAGGTGACCGGGTCACGTGGGGTCACCGGCCCCAGGTGACCGGGTCACGTGGGGTCACCGGCCCCAGGTGACCGGGTCACGTGGGGTCACCGGCCCCAGGTCAGCGGGTCACGTGGGGTCACCGGCCCCAGGTGACCGGGTCACGTGGGGACACCGGCCCCAGGTGACCTGGTCACGTGGGGTCACCGGCCCCAGGTCAGCGGGTCACGTGGGGACACCGGCCCCAGGTCACCGGGTCACGTGGGGTCACCGGCCCCAGGTGACCGGGTCACGTGGGGTCACCGGCCCCAGGTGGCCGGGTCACGTGGGGTCACCGGCCCCAGGTGACCGGGTCACGTGGGGTCACCGGCCCCAGGTGACCGGGTCACGTGGGGACACCGGCCCCAGGTGACCGGGTCACGTGGGGTCACCGGCCCCAGGTGACCGGGTCACGTGGGGTCACCGGCCCCAGGTGACCGGGTCACGTGGGGACACCGGCCCCAGGTGACCGGGTCACGTGGGGTCACCGGCCCCAGGTGACCGGGTCACGTGGGGTCACCGGCCCCAGGTGACCCGGTCACGTGGGGTCACCGGCCCCAGGTGACCGGGTCACGTGGGGTCACCGGCCCCAGGTGACCGGGTCACGTGGGGTTACCGGCCCCAGGTCAGCGGGTCACGTGGGGACACCGGCCCCAGGTGACCGGGTCACGTGGGGTCACCGGCCCCAGGTGACCGGGTCACGTGGGGACACCGGCCCCAGGTAACCAAGGCATGTCGGGACCCAGCCCGGGTCCCCGGGACGGGTTTTTACCCCAGCCGCAGATCTCCAGGTCCTGTCGGGTTCCCGGCCCGGTTCCCCTGGACAGGTCGATAACCCGGCCCCAGGTCACCCGGTCATCTCGCGCACCCGGCCTGGTTCCCAGGTTCCGATGACCACCCCGGCACCAGGACCCCGTGTCACGTGGGGACACCGGCCCCAGGTGACCGGGTCACGTGGGGTCACCGGCCCCAGGTCAGCGGGTCACGTGGGGACCCCGGCCCCAGGTGACCGGGTCACGTGGGGACCCCGGACCCAGGTAACCGGGTCATACCGAGTCCCCGGACCCAGGTCACCAGGTCAGTTCGGGACCCCGGACCCAGGTCGGGTCATGTCACGTCCCATGCCCGGGTCCCCGGGTTGGATTTTTACCCAGGCCCCGGGTCACAGGGTCATGTCGGGTCAACGGCCTGGGTACAAGGGTCTGGTGACCACCCCGACCCCAGGTCCCCGGGTCATGACGGGACACCGGACCAGGTCCCCGAGTCCGGTCGACACCACAGCCCCAGGTCACCGGGTCATGTCGGGACCCAGCCCGGGTCCCCGGGACGGGTTTTTACCCCAGCCGCAGATCACCGGGTCCTGTCGGGTACCCGGGTCGGGTCCCCTGGACAGGTCGGCACCCCGGCCCCGGGTCACGGGGTCATGTCGGGTCGCTGTCCCGGGTACCAGTGTCAGGTGACCACCCCGGCCCCGGGAGACGGAGTCATACCGGGTCCCCGGCCCGGGTCCCCGGGTTGCATCGGGACAAGAGCACCGGATCACTGGATCACGTGGGGGCCCGGGCCCGGGTCCCCGGGTTGCATCGGGACACCAGCGAAAGACCACCGGGTCCTGTCGGGTCCCCGGCCCGCGTCCCCTGGACAGGTCGTTAACCCGGCCCCAGGTCAGCGGGTCATGTCGCGCACCCGGCCTGGTTCCCAGGTTCCGGTGACCACCCCGGCACCAGGACCCCGGGTCCCGTGGGGACCCCGGCCCCAGGTGAGCGGGTCACGCGGGGTCACCGGCCCCAGGTGACCGGGTCAAGTGGAGTCACCGGCCCCAGGTGACCGGGTCACGTGGGGTCACCGGCCCCAGGTGACCGGGTCACGTGGGGTTACCGGCCCCAGGTCAGCGGGTCACGTGGGGACACCGGCCCCAGGTGACCGGGTCAGGTGGGGTCACCGGCCCCAGGTCAGCGGGTCATGTGGGGACACCGGCCCCAGGTCACCGGGTCACGTGGGGTCACCGGCCCCAGGTGACCGGGTCACGTGGGGACACCGGCCCCAGGTGACCGGGTCACGTGGGGTCACCGGCCCCAGGTGACCGGGTCACGTGGGGTCACCGGCACCAGGTGACCGGGTCACGTGGGGACACCGGCCCCAGGTGACCGGGTCACGTGGGGTCACCGGCCCCAGGTGACCGGGTCACGTGGGGTCACCGGCCCCAGGTGACCCGGTCACGTGGGGTCACCGGCCCCAGGTGACCGGGTCACGTGGGGTCACCGGCCCCAGGTGACCGGGTCACGTGGGGTCACCGGCCCCAGGTCAGCGGGTCACGTGGGGACACCGGCCCCAGGTGACCGGGTCACGTGGGGTCACCGGCCCCAGGTCAGCGGGTCACGTGGGGACACCGGCCCCAGGTAACCAAGGTATGTCGGGACCCAGCCCGGGTCCCCGGGACGGGTTTTTACCCCAGCCGCAGATCACCGGGTCCTGTCGGGTCCCCGGCCCGGGTCCCCTGGACAGGTCGATAACCCGGCCCCAGGTCACCCGGTCATCTCGCACACCCGGCCTGGTTCCCAGGTTCCGATGACCACCCCGGCACCAGGACCCCGGGTCACGTGGGGACACCGGCCCCAGGTGACCGGGTCACGTGGGGTCACCGGCCCCAGGTGACCGGGTCACGTGGGGACCCCGGACCCAGGTAACCGGGTCATACCGAGTCCCCGGACCCAGGTCACCGGGTCAGTTCGGGACCCCGGACCCAGGTCGGGTCATGTCACGTCCCATGCCCGGGTCCCCGGGTTGGATTTTTACCCAGGCCCCGGGTCACAGGGTCATGTCGGGTCAACGGCCTGGGTACAAGGGTCTGGTGACCACCCCGACCCCAGGTCCCCGGGTCATGACGGGACACCGGACCAGGTCCCCGAGTCCGGTCGACACCACAGCCCCAGGTCACCGGGTCATGTCGGGACCCAGCCCGGGTCCCCGGGACGGGTTTTTACCCCAGCCGCAGATCACCGGGTCCTGTCGGGTACCCGGGTCGGGTCCCCTGGACAGGTCGGCACCCCGGCCCCGGGTCACGGGGTCATGTCGGGTCGCTGTCCCGGGTACCAGTGTCAGGTGACCACCCCGGCCCCGGGAGACGGAGTCATACCGGGTCCCCGGCCCAGGTCCCCGGGTTGCATCGGGACAAAAGCACCGGATCACTGGATCACGTGGGGGCCCGGGCCCGGGTCCCCGGGTTGCATCGGGACACCAGCGAAGGACCACCGGGTCCTGTCGGGTCCCCGGCCCGGGTCCCCTGGACAGGTCGTTAACCCGGCCCCAGGTCACCGGGTCGTGTCGGGTAACCGGCCTGGTTCCCAGGTTCCGGTGACCACCCCGGCACCAGGACCCCGGATCCCGTGGGGACCCCGGCCCCAGGTGACCGGGTCACGCGGGGTCACCGGCCCCAGGTCAGCGGGTCACGTGGGGTCACCGGCCCCAGGTCAGCGGGTCACGTGGGGACACCGGCCCCAGGTCAGCGGGTCACGTGGGGACACCGGCCCCAGGTCACCGCGTCAGGTCGGGACCCCGAACCCAGGTCCACGAGTCCGTCGACACCACAGCCCCGGGTCACCGGGTCGTGTCGGGTAACCGGCCTGGTTCCCAGGTTCCGATGACCACCCCGGCACCAGGACTCTGGGTCACGTGGGGACACCGGCCCCAGGTCACCGGGTCACGTGGGGTCACCGGACCCAGGTGACCCGGTCACGTGGGGACACCGGCCCCAGGTGACCGGGTCACGTGGGGTCACCGGCCCCAGGTGACCGGGTCACGTGGGGTCACCGGCCCCAGGTAACCAAGGCATGTCGGGACCCAGCCCGGGTCCCCGGGACGGGTTTTTAACCCAGCCGCAGATCACCGGGTCCTGTCGGGTCCCCGGCCCGGGTCCCCTGGACAGGTCGATAACCCGGCCCCAGGTCACCCGGTCATCTCGCGCACCCGGCCTGGTTCCCAGGTTCCGATGACCACCCCGGCACCAGGACCCCGGGTCACGTGGGGACACCGGCCCCAGGTGACCGGGTCACGTGGGGTCACCGGCCTCAGGTCAGCGGGTCACGTGGGGACCCCGGCCCCAGGTGACCGGGTCACGTGGGGACCCCGGACCCAGGTAACCGGGTCATACCGAGTCCCCGGACCCAGGTCACCGGGTCAGTTCGGGACCCCGGACCCAGGTCGGGTCATGTCACGTCCCATGCCCGGGTCCCCGGGTTGGATTTTTACCCAGGCCCCGGGTCACAGGGTCATGTCGGGTCAACGGCCTGGGTACAAGGGTCTGGTGACCACCCCGACCCCAGGTCCCCGGGTCATGACGGGACACCGGACCAGGTCCCCGAGTCCGGTCGACACCACAGCCCCAGGTCACCGGGTCATGTCGGGACCCAGCCCGGGTCCCCGGGACGGGTTTTTACCCCAGCCGCAGATCACCGGGTCCTGTCGGGTACCCGGGTCGGGTCCCCTGGACAGGTCGGCACCCCGGCCCCGGGTCACGGGGTCATGTCGGGTCGCTGTCCCGGGTACCAGTGTCAGGTGACCACCCCGGCCCCGGGAGACGGAGTCATACCGGGTCCCTGGCCCAGGTCCCCGGGTTGCATCGGGACAAAAGCACCGGATCACTGGATCACGTGGGGGCCCGGGCCCGGGTCCCCGGGTTGCATCGGGACACCAGCGAAGGACCACCGGGTCCTGTCGGGTCCCCGGCCCGGGTCCCCTGGACAGGTCGTTAACCCGGCCCCAGGTCACCGGGTCGTGTCGGGTAACCGGCCTGGTTCCCAGGTTCCGGTGACCACCCCGGCACCAGGACCCCGGATCCCGTGGGGACCCCGACCCCAGGTGACCGGGTCACGCGGGGTCACCGGCCCCAGGTCAGCGGGTCACGTGGGGTCACCGGCCCCAGGTCAGCGGGTCACGTGGGGACACCGGCCCCAGGTCAGCGGGTCACGTGGGGACACCGGCCCCAGGTCACCGCGTCAGGTCGGGACCCCGAACCCAGGTCCACGAGTCCGTCGACACCACAGCCCCGGGTCACCGGGTCGTGTCGGGTAACCGGCCTGGTTCCCAGGTTCCGATGACCACCCCGGCACCAGGACTCTGGGTCACGTGGGGACCCCGGCCCCAGGTCACCGGGTCACGTGGGGTCACCGGACCGAGGTGACCCGGTCACGTGGGGACACCGGCCCCAGGTGACCGGGTCACGTGGGGTCACCGGCCCCAGGTGACCGGGTCACGTGGGGTCACCGGCCCCAGGTGACCGGGTCACGTGGGGTCACCGGCCCCAGGTGACCGGGTCACGTGGGGACACCGGCCCCAGGTGACCGGGTCACGTGGGGTCACCGGCCCCAGGTGACCGGGTCACGTGGGGTCACCGGCCCCAGGTGACCTGGTCACGTGGGGTCACCGGCCCCAGGTGACCGGGTCACGTGGGGTCACCGGCCCCAGGTGACCGGGTCACGTGGGGACACCGGCCTCAGGTCAGCGGGTCACGTGGGGACCCCGGACCCAGGTCAGCGGGTCACGTGGGGACACCGGCCCCAGGTAACCGGGTCATACCGAGTCCCCGGACCCAGGTCACCGGGTCAGTTCGGGACCCCGGACCCAGGTCGGGTCATGTCACGTCCCATGCCCGGGTCCCCGGCTTGGATTTTTACCCAGGCCCCGGGTCACAGGGTCATGTCGGGTCAACGGCCTGGGTACAAGGGTCTGGTGACCACCCCGACCCCAGGTCCCCGGGTCATGACGGGACACCGGACCAGGTCCCTGAGTCCGGTCGACACCACAGCCCCAGGTCACCGGGTCATGTCGGGACCCAGCCCGGGTCCCCGGGACGGGTTTTTACCCCAGCCGCAGATCACCGGGTCCTGTCGGGTACCCGGGTCGGGTCCCCTGGACAGGTCGGCACCCCGGCCCCGGGTCACGGGGTCATGTCGGGTCGCTGTCCCGGGTACCAGTGTCAAGTGACCACCCCGGCCCCGGGAGACGGAGTCATACCGGGTCCCCGGCCCAGGTCCCCGGGTTGCATCGGGACAAAAGCACCGGATCACTGGATCACGTGGGGGCCCGGGCCCGGGTCCCCGGGTTGCATCGGGACACCAGCGAAGGACCACCGGGTCCTGTCGGGTCCCCGGCCCGGGTCCCCTGGACAGGTCGTTAACCCGGCCCCAGGTCACCGGGTCGTGTCGGGTAACCGGCCTGGTTCCCAGGTTCCGGTGACCACCCCGGCACCAGGACCCCGGGTCCCGTGGGGACCCCGGCCCCAGGTGACCGGGTCACGCGGGGTCACCGGCCCCAGGTCAGCGGGTCACGTGGGGTCACCGGCCCCAGGTCAGCGGGTCACGTGGGGACACCGGCCCCAGGTCAGCGGGTCACGTGGGGACACCGGCCCCAGGTCACCGCGTCAGGTCGGGACCCCGAACCCAGGTCCACGAGTCCGTCGACACCACAGCCCCGGGTCACCGGGTCGTGTCGGGTAACCGGCCTGGTTCCCAGGTTCCGATGACCACCCCGGCACCAGGACTCTGGGTCACGTGGGGACACCGGCCCCAGGTCACCGGGTCACGTGGGGTCACCGGACCGAGGTGACCCGGTCACGTGGGGACACCGGCCCCAGGTGACCGGGTCACGTGGGGTCACCGGCCCCAGGTGACCCGGTCACGTGGGGTCACCGGCCCCAGGTGACCGGGTCACGTGGGGTCACCGGCCCCAGGTGACCGGGTCACGTGGGGACACCGGCCCCAGGTGACCGGGTCACGTGGGGTCACCGGCCCCAGGTGACCGGGTCACGTGGGGTCACCGGCCCCAGGTGACCTGGTCACGTGGGGTCACCGGCCCCAGGTGACCGGGTCACGTGGGGTCACCGGCCCCAGGTGACCGGGTCACGTGGGGACACCGGCCTCAGGTCACCGGGTCACGTGGGGACCCCGGACCCAGGTCAGCAGGTCACGTGGGGACACCGGCCCCAGGTGACCGGGTCATACCGAGTCCCCGGACCCAGGTCACCGGGTCAGTTCGGGACCCCGGACCCAGGTCGGGTCATGTCACGTCCCATGCCCGGGTCCCCGGGTTGGATTTTTACCCAGGCCCCGGGTCACAGGGTCATGTCGGGTCAACGGCCTGGGTACAAGGGTCTGGTGACCACCCCGACCCCAGGTCCCCGGGTCATGACGGGACACCGGACCAGGTCCCCGAGTCCGGTCGACACCACAGCCCCAGGTCACCGGGTCATGTCGGGACCCAGCCCGGGTCCCCGGGACGGGTTTTTACCCCAGCCGCAGATCACCGGGTCCTGTCGGGTACCCGGGTCGGGTCCCCTGGACAGGTCGGCACCCCGGCCCCGGGTCACGGGGTCATGTCGGGTCGCTGTCCCGGGTACCAGTGTCAGGTGACCACCCCGGCCCCGGGAGACGGAGTCATACCGGGTCCCCGGCCCGGGTCCCCGGGTTGCATCGGGACAAAAGCACCGGATCACTGGATCACGTGGGGGCCCGGGCCCGGGTCCCCGGGTTGCATCGGGACACCAGCGAAGGACCACCGGGTCCTGTCGGGTCCCCGGCCCGGGTCCCCTGGACAGGTCGTTAACCCGGCCCCAGGTCACCGGGTCGTGTCGGGTAACCGGCCTGGTTCCCAGGTTCCGGTGACCACCCCGGCACCAGGACCCCGGGTCCCGTGGGGACCCCGGCCCCAGGTGACCGGGTCACGCGGGGTCACCGGCCCCAGGTCAGCGGGTCACGTGGGGTCACCGGCCCCAGGTCAGCGGGTCACGTGGGGACACCGGCCCCAGGTCAGCGGGTCACGTGGGGACACCGGCCCCAGGTCACCGCGTCAGGTCGGGACCCCGAACCCAGGTCCACGAGTCCGTCGACACCACAGCAACGGGTCACCGGGTCGTGTCGGGTAACCGGCCTGGTTCCCAGGTTCCGATGACCACCCCGGCACCAGGACTCTGGGTCACGTGGGGACACCGGCCCCAGGTCACCGGGTCACGTGGGGTCACCGGACCCAGGTGACCCTATCACGTGGGGACACCGGCCCCAGGTCAGCGGGTCACGTGGGGTCACCGGCCCCAGGTGACCGGGTCACGTGGGGTCACCGGCCCCAGGTGACCGGGTCACGTGGGGTCACCGGCCCCAGGTCAGCGGGTCACGTGGGGTCACCGGCCCCAGGTGACCGGGTCACGTGGGGACACCGGCCCCAGGTGACCGGGTCACGTGGGGACACCGGCCTCAGGTCAGCGGGTCACGTGGGGACCCCGGACCCAGGTCAGCGGGTCACGTGGGGACACCGGCCCCAGGTAACCGGGTCATACCGAGTCCCCGGACCCAGGTCACCGGGTCAGTTCGGGACCCCGGACCCAGGTCGGGTCATGTCACGTCCCATGCCCGGGTCCCCGGGTTGGATTTTTACCCAGGCCCCGGGTCACAGGGTCATGTCGGGTCAACGGCCTGGGTACAAGGGTCTGGTGACCACCCCGACCCCAGGTCCCCGGGTCATGACGGGACACCGGACCAGGTCCCTGAGTCCGGTCGACACCACAGCCCCAGGTCACCGGGTCATGTCGGGACCCAGCCCGGGTCCCCGGGACGGGTTTTTACCCCAGCCGCAGATCACCGGGTCCTGTCGGGTACCCGGGTCGGGTCCCCTGGACAGGTCGGCACCCCGGCCCCGGGTCACGGGGTCATGTCGGGTCGCTGTCCCGGGTACCAGTGTCAAGTGACCACCCCGGCCCCGGGAGACGGAGTCATACCGGGTCCCCGGCCCAGGTCCCCGGGTTGCATCGGGACAAAAGCACCGGATCACTGGATCACGTGGGGGCCCGGGCCCGGGTCCCCGGGTTGCATCGGGACACCAGCGAAGGACCACCGGGTCCTGTCGGGTCCCCGGCCCGGGTCCCCTGGACAGGTCGTTAACCCGGCCCCAGGTCACCGGGTCGTGTCGGGTAACCGGCCTGGTTCCCAGGTTCCGGTGACCACCCCGGCACCAGGACCCCGGGTCCCGTGGGGACCCCGGCCCCAGGTGACCGGGTCACGCGGGGTCACCGGCCCCAGGTCAGCGGGTCACGTGGGGTCACCGGCCCCAGGTCAGCGGGTCACGTGGGGACACCGGCCCCAGGTCAGCGGGTCACGTGGGGACATCGGCCCCAGGTCACCGCGTCAGGTCGGGACCCCGAACCCAGGTCCACGAGTCCGTCGACACCACAGCCCCGGGTCACCGGGTCGTGTCGGGTAACCGGCCTGGTTCCCAGGTTCCGATGACCACCCCGGCACCAGGACTCTGGGTCACGTGGGGACACCGGCCCCAGGTCACCGGGTCACGTGGGGTCACTGGACCGAGGTGACCCGGTCACGTGGGGACACCGGCCCCAGGTGACCGGGTCACGTGGGGTCACCGGCCCCAGGTGACCGGGTCACGTGGGGTCACCGGCCCCAGGTGACCGGGTCACGTGGGGTCACCGGCCCCAGGTGACCGGGTCACGTGGGGACACCGGCCCCAGGTGACCGGGTCACGTGGGGTCACCGGCCCCAGGTGACCGGGTCACGTGGGGTCACCGGCCCCAGGTGACCTGGTCACGTGGGGTCACCGGCCCCAGGTGACCGGGTCACGTGGGGTCACCGGCCCCAGGTGACCGGGTCACGTGGGGACACCGGCCTCAGGTCACCGGGTCACGTGGGGACCCCGGACCCAGGTCAGCAGGTCACGTGGGGACACCGGCCCCAGGTAACCGGGTCATACCGAGTCCCCGGACCCAGGTCACCGGGTCAGTTCGGGACCCCGGACCCAGGTCGGGTCATGTCACGTCCCATGCCCGGGTCCCCGGGTTGGATTTTTACCCAGGCCCCGGGTCACAGGGTCATGTCGGGTCAACGGCCTGGGTACAAGGGTCTGGTGACCACCCCGACCCCAGGTCCCCGGGTCATGACGGGACACCGGACCAGGTCCCCGAGTCCGGTCGACACCACAGCCCCAGGTCACCGGGTCATGTCGGGACCCAGCCCGGGTCCCCGGGACGGGTTTTTACCCCAGCCGCAGATCACCGGGTCCTGTCGGGTACCCGGGTCGGGTCCCCTGGACAGGTCGGCACCCCGGCCCCGGGTCACGGGGTCATGTCGGGTCGCTGTCCCGGGTACCAGTGTCAGGTGACCACCCCGGCCCCGGGAGACGGAGTCATACCGGGTCCCCGGCCCGGGTCCCCGGGTTGCATCGGGACAAAAGCACCGGATCACTGGATCACGTGGGGGCCCGGGCCCGGGTCCCCGGGTTGCATCGGGACACCAGCGAAGGACCACCGGGTCCTGTCGGGTCCCCGGCCCGGGTCCCCTGGACAGGTCGTTAACCCGGCCCCAGGTCACCGGGTCGTGTCGGGTAACCGGCCTGGTTCCCAGGTTCCGGTGACCACCCCGGCACCAGGACCCCGGGTCCCGTGGGGACCCCGGCCCCAGGTGACCGGGTCACGCGGGGTCACCGGCCCCAGGTCAGCGGGTCACGTGGGGTCACCGGCCCCAGGTCAGCGGGTCACGTGGGGACACCGGCCCCAGGTCAGCGGGTCACGTGGGGACACCGGCCCCAGGTCACCGCGTCAGGTCGGGACCCCGAACCCAGGTCCACGAGTCCGTCGACACCACAGCAACGGGTCACCGGGTCGTGTCGGGTAACCGGCCTGGTTCCCAGGTTCCGATGACCACCCCGGCACCAGGACTCTGGGTCACGTGGGGACACCGGCCCCAGGTCACCGGGTCACGTGGGGTCACCGGACCCAGGTGACCCTATCACGTGGGGACACCGGCCCCAGGTCAGCGGGTCACGTGGGGTCACCGGCCCCAGGTGACCGGGTCACGTGGGGTCACCGGCCCCAGGTGACCGGGTCACGTGGGGTCACCGGCCCCAGGTGACCGGGTCACGTGGGGTCACCGGCCCCAGGTCAGCGGGTCACGTGGGGTCACCGGCCCCAGGTGACCGGGTCACGTGGGGACACCGGCCCCAGGTGACCGGGTCACGTGGGGTCACCGGCCCCAGCTCAGTGGGTCACGTGGGGACACCGGCCCCAGGTGACCGGGTCACGTGGGGACACCGGCCCCAGGTGACCGGGTCACGTGGGGTCACCGGCCCCAGGTCAGCGGGTCACGTGGGGAGACCGGCCCCAGGTCACCGGGTCACGTGGGGTCACCGGCCCCAGGTGACCGGGTCACGTGGGGTCACCGGCCCCAGGTGACCGGGTCACGTGGGGTCACCGGCCCCAGGTGACCGGGTCACGTGGGGTCACCGGCACCAGGTGACCGGGTCACGTGGGGACACCGGCCCCAGGTGACCGGGTCACGTGGGGTCACCGGCCCCAGGTGACCGGGTCACGTGGGGTCACCGGCCCCAGGTGACCGGGTCACGTGGGGTCACCGGCCCCAGGTCAGCGGGTCACGTGGGGACACCGGCCCCAGGTGACCGGGTCAAGTGGGGTCACCGGCCCCAGGTGACCGGGTCACGTGGGGACACCGGCCCCAGGTGACCGGGTCACGTGGGGTCACCGGCCCCAGGTCAGCGGGTCACGTGGGGACACCGGCCCCAGGTAACCAAGGCATGTCGGGACCCAGCCCGGGTCCCCGGGACGGGTTTTTACCCCAGCCGCAGATCACCAGGTCCTGTCGGGTCCCCGGCCCGGGTCCCCTGGACAGGTCGATAACCCGGCCCCAGGTCACCAGGTCGTGTCGGGTAACCGGCCTGGTTCCCACGTTCCGGTGACCACCCCGGCACCAGGACCCCGGGTCCCGTGGGGACCCCGGCCCCAGGTGACCGGGTCACGCGGGGTCACCAGCCCCAGGTCAGCGGGTCACGTGGGGTCACCGGCCCCAGGTCAGCGGGTCACGTGGGGACACCGGCCCCAGGTCACCGCGTCAGGTCGGGACCCCGAACCCAGGTCCACGAGTCCGTCGACACCACAGCCCCGGGTCACCGGGTCGTGTCGGGTAACCGGCCTGGTTCCCAGGTTCCGATGACCACCCCGGCACCAGGACCCCGGGTCACGTGGGGACACCGGCCCCAGGTGACCGGGTCACGTGGGGTCACCGGCCCCAGGTCATCGGGTCACGTGGGGACACCGGCCCCAGGTGACCGGGTCACGTGGGGTCACCGGCCCCAGGTGACCGGGTCACGTGGGGTCACCGGCCCCACGTGACCGTGTCACGTGGGGTCACCGGCCCCAGGTGACCGGGTCACGTGGGGTCACCGGCCCCAGGTGACCGGGTCACGTGGGGACACCGGCCCCAGGTGACCGGGTCACGTGGGGTCACCGGCCCCAGGTGACCGGGTCACGTGGGGACACCGGCCCCAGGTGACCGGGTCACGTGGGGTCACCGGCCCCAGGTGACCGGGTCACGTGGGGTCACCGGCCCCAGGTGACCGGGTCACGTGTGGTCACCGGCCCCAGGTGACCGGGTCACGTGGGGTCACCGGCCCCAGGTGACCGGGTCACGTGGGGACACCGGCCCCAGGTGACTGGGTCACGTGGGGTCACCGGCCCCAGGTGACCTGGTCACGTGGGGTCACCGGCCCCAGGTGACCGGGTCACGTGGGGTCACCGGCCCCAGGTCACCGGGTCACGTGGGGACCCCGGACCCAGGTCAGCGGGTCACGTGGGGACACCGGCCCCAGGTAACCGGGTCATACCGAGTCCCCGGACCCAGGTCACCGGGTCAGTTCGGGACCCCGTTCCCAGGTCGGGTCATGTCACGTCCCATGCCCGGGTCCCCGGGTTGGATTTTTACCCAGGCCCCGGGTCACAGGGTCATGTCGGGTCAACGGCCTGGGTACAAGGGTCTGGTGACCACCCCGACCCCAGGTCTCCGGGTCATGACGGGACACCGGACCAGGTCCCCGAGTCCGGTCGACACCACAGCCCCAGGTCACCGGGTCATGTCGGGACCCAGCCCGGGTCCCCGGGACGGGTTTTTACCCCAGCCGCAGATCACCGGGTCCTGTCGGGTACCCGGGTCGGGTCCCCTGGACAGGTCGGCACCCCGGCCCCGGGTCACGGGGTCATGTCGGGTCGCTGTCCCGGGTACCAGTGTCAGGTGACCACCCCGGCCCCGGGAGACGGAGTCATACCGGGTCCCCGGCCCAGGTCCCCGGGTTGCATCGGGACAAAAGCACCGGATCACTGGATCACGTGGGGGCCCGGGCCCGGGTCCCCGGGTTGCATCGGGACACCAGCGAAGGACCACCGGGTCCTGTCGGGTCCCCGGCCCGGGTGCCCTGGACAGGTCGTTAACCCGGCCCCAGGTCACCGGGTCATGTCGCGCACCCGGCCTGGTTCCCAGGTTCCGGTGACCACCCCGGCACCAGGACCCCGGGTCCCGTGGGGACCCCGGCACCAGGTGACTGGGTCACGTGGGGTCACCGGCCCCAGGTGACCTGGTCACGTGGGGTCACGGGCCCCAGGTGACCTGGTCACGTGGGGTCACCGGCCCCAGGTGACCGGGTCACGTGGGGTCACCGGCCCCAGGTGACCGGGTCTCGTTGGGTCACCGGCCCCAGGTGACCGGGTCACGTGGGGACACCGGCCCCAGGTGACCGGGTCACGTGGGGTCACCGGCCCCAGGTGACCGGGTCACGTGGGGTCACCGGCCCCAGGTGACCTGGTCACGTGGGGTCACCGGCCCCAGGTGACCGGGTCACGTGAGGTCACCGGCCCCAGGTGACCGGGTCACGTGGGGACACCGGCCCCAGGTGACCGGGTCACCGGCCCCAGGTGACCGGGTCACGTGAGGTCACCGGCCCCAGGTGACCGGGTCACGTGGGGTCACCGGCCCCAGGTGACCTGGTCACGTGGGGTCACCGGCCCCAGGTGACCGGGTCACGTGAGGTCACCGGCCCCAGGTGACCGGGTCACGTGGGGACACCGGCCCCAGGTGACCGGGTCACCGGCCCCAGGTGACCGGGTCACGTGGGGACACCGGCCCCAGATGACCGGGTCACGTGGGGTCACCGGCCCCAGGTGACCGGGTCACGTGGGGTCACCGGCCCCAGGTGACCGGGTCACGTGGGGTCACCGGACCCAGGTCACCGGGTCACGTGGGGTCACCGGCCCCAGGTGACCGGGTCACGTGGGGTCACCGGCCCCAGGTGACCGGGTCACGTGTGGTCACCTGCCCCAGGTGACCGGGTCACGTGGGGACACCGGCCCCAGGTGACCGGGTCACGTGGGGTCACCGGCCCCAGGTGACCGGGTCACGTGGGGTCACCGGCCCCAGGTGACCGGGGCACGTGGGGTTACCGGCCCCAGGTGACCGGGTCACGTGGGGTCACCGGCCCCAGGTGACCGGGTCTCGTGGGGTCACCGGCCCCAGGTGACCGGGTCACGTGGGGACACCGGCCCCAGGTCACCGTTTCACGTGGGGTCACCGGACCCAGGTCAGCGGGTCACGTGGGGACACCGGCCCCAGGTAACCGGGTCATACCGAGTCCCCGGACCCAGGTCACCGGGTCAGTTCGGGACCCCGGACCCAGGTCGGGTCATGTCACGTCCCATGCCCGGGTCCCCGGGTTGGATTTTTACCCAGGCCCCGGGTCACAGGGTCATGTCGGGTCAACGGCCTGGGTACAAGGGTCTGGTGACCACCCCGACCCCAGGTCCCCGGTTCATGACGGGACCCAGCCTGGGTCCCCGGGACGGGTTTTTACCCCAGCCGCAGATCACCGGGTCCTGTCGGGTACCCGGGTCGGGTCCCCTGGACAGGTCGGCACCCCGGCCCCGGGTCACGGGGTCATGTCGGGTTGCTGTCCCGGGTACCAGTGTCAGGTGACCACCCCGGCCCCGGGAGACGGAGTCATACCGGGTCCCCGGCCCGGGTCCCCAGGTTGCATCGGGACAAAAGCACCGGATCACTGGATCACGTGGGGGCCCGGGCCCGGGTCCCCAGGTTGCATCGGGACACCAGCGAAGGACCACCGGGTCCTGTCGGGTCCCCGGCCCGGGTCCCCTGGACAGGTCGTTAACCCGGCCCCAGGTCACCGGGTCATGTCGCGCACCCGGCCTGGTTCCCACGTTCCGGTGACCACCCCGGCACCAGGACCCCGGGTCCCGTGGGGACCCCGGCCCCAGGTGACCGGGTCACGTGGGGTCACCGGCCCCAGGTCAGCGGGTCACGTGGGGTCACCGGCCCCAGGTCAGCGGGTCACGTGGGGACCCCGGCCCCAGGTCAGCGGGTCACGTGGGGACACCGGCCCCAGGTCACCGCGTCAGGTCGGGACCCCGAACCCAGGTCCACGAGTCCGTCGACACCACAGCCCCGGGTCACCGGGTCGTGTCGGGTAACCGGCCTGGTTCCCAGGTTCCGATGACCACCCCGGCACCAGGACTCTGGGTCACGTGGGGACACCGGCCCCAGGTCACCGGGTCACGTGGGGTCACCGGACCCAGGTGACCCGGTCACGTGGGGACACCGGCCCCAGGTGACCGGGTCACGTGGGGTCACCGGCCCCAGGTGACCGGGTCACGTGGGGTCACCGGCCCCAGGTGACCGGGTCACGTGGGGTCACCGGCCCCAGGTGACCGGGTCACGTCGGGACACCGGCCCCAGGTGACCGGGTCACGTGGGGTCACCGGCCCCAGGTGACCGGGTCACGTGGGGTCACCTGCCCCAGGTGACCGGGTCACGTGGGGACACCGGCCCCAGGTGACCGGGTCACGTGGGGTCACCGGCCCCAGGTGACCGGGTCACGTGGGGTCACCGGCCCCAGGTGACCGGGGCACGTGGTGTTACCGGCCCCAGGTGACCTGGTCACGTGGGGTCACCGGCCCCAGGTGACCGGGTCTCGTGGGGTCACCGGCCCCAGGTGACCGGGTCACGTGGGGACACCGGCCCCAGGTCACCGGGTCACGTGGGGTCACCGGACCCAGGTCAGCGGGTCACGTGGGGACACCGGCCCCAGGTAACCGGGTCATACCGAGTCCCCGGACCCAGGTCACCGGGTCAGTTCGGGACCCCGGACCCAGGTCGGGTCATGTCACGTCCCATGCCCGGGTCCCCGGGTTGGATTTTTACCCAGGCCCCGGGTCACAGGGTCATGTCGGGTCAACGGCCTGGGTACAAGGGTCTGGTGACCACCCCGACCCCAGGTCCCCGGGTCATGACGGGACACCGGACCAGGTCCCCGAGTCCGGTCGACACCACAGCCCCAGGTCACCGGGTCATGTCGGGACCCAGCCTGGGTCCCCGGGACGGGTTTTTACCCCAGCCGCAGATCACCGGGTCCTGTCGGGTACCCGGGTCGGGTCCCCTGGACAGGTCGGCACCCCGGCCCCGGGTCACGGGGTCATGTCGGGTTGCTGTCCCGGGTACCAGTGTCAGGTGACCACCCCGGCCCCGGGAGACGGAGTCATACCGGGTCCCCGGCCCGGGTCCCCGGGTTGCATCGGGACAAAAGCACCGGATCACTGGATCACGTGGGGGCCCGGGCCCGGGTCCCCAGGTTGCATCGGGACACCAGCGAAGGACCACCGGGTCCTGTCGGGTCCCCGGCCCGGGTCCCCTGGACAGGTCGTTAACCCGGCCCCAGGTCACCGGGTCATGTCGCGCACCCGGCCTGGTTCCCACGTTCCGGTGACCACCCCGGCACCAGGACCCCGGGTCCCGTGGGGACCCCGGCCCCAGGTGACCGGGTCACGCGGGGTCACCGGCCCCAGGTCAGCGGGTCACGTGGGGTCACCGGCCCCAGGTCAGCGGGTCACGTGGGGACACCGGCCCCAGGTCAGCGGGTCACGTGGGGACACCGGCCCCAGGTCACCGCGTCAGGTCGGGACCCCGAACCCAGGTCCACGAGTCCGTCGACACCACAGCCCCGGGTCACCGGGTCGTGTCGGGTAACCGGCCTGGTTCCCAGGTTCCGATGACCACCCCGGCACCAGGACTCTGGGTCACGTGGGGACACCGGCCCCAGGTCACCGGGTCACGTGGGGTCACCGGACCCAGGTGACCCGGTCACGTGGGGACACCGGCCCCAGGTGACCGGGTCACGTGGGGTCACCGGCCCCAGGTGACCGGGTCACGTGGGGTCACCGGCCCCAGGTGACCGGGTCACGTGGGGTCACCGGCCCCAGGTGACCGGGTCACGTGGGGTCACCGGCCCCAGGTGACCGGGTCAGGTCGGGACACCGGCCCCAGGTGACCGGGTCACGTGGGGTCACCGGCCCCAGCTCAGCGGGTCACGTGGGGACACCGGCCCCAGGTCACCGGGTCACGTGGGGTCACCGGCCCCAGGTGACCGGGTCACGTGGGGTCACCGGCCCCAGGTGACCGGGTCACGTGTGGTCACCGGCCCCAGGTGACCGGGTCACGTGGGGTCACCGGCCCCAGGTCACCGGGTCACGTGGGGACACCGGCCCCAGGTCACCGGGTCACGTGGGGTCACCGGCCCCAGGTGACCGGGTCACGTGGGGTCACCGGCACCAGGTGACCGGGTCACGTGGGGACACCGGCCCCAGGTGACCGGGTCACGTGGGGTCACCGGCCCCAGGTGACCGGGTCACGTGGGGTCACCGGCCCCAGGTGACCCGGTCACGTGGGGTCACCGGCCCCAGGTGACCGGGTCACGTGGGGTCACCGGCCCCAGGTGACCGGGTCACGTGGGGTCACCGGCCCCAGGTCAGCGGGTCACGTGGGGACACCGGCCCCAGGTCAGCGGGTCACGTGGGGACACCGGCCCCAGGTCACCGCATCAGGTCGGGACCCCGAACCCAGGTCCACAAGTCCGTCGACACCACAGCCCCGGGTCACCGGGTCGTGTCGGGTAACCGGCCTGGTTCCCAGGTTCCGATGACCACCCCGGCACCAGGACTCTGGGTCACGTGGGGACACCGGCCCCAGGTGACCGGGTCACGTGGGGTCACCGGACCCAGGTGACCCGGTCACGTGGGGACACCGGCCCCAGGTGACCGGGTCACGTGGGGTCACCGGACCCAGGTGACCCGGTCACGTGGGGACACCGGCCCCAGGTGACCGGGTCACGTGGGGTCACCGGCCCCAGGTGACCGGGTCACGTGGGGTCACCGGCCCCAGGTGACCGGGTCACGTCGGGACACCGGCCCCAGGTGACCGGGTCACGTGGGGTCACCGGCCCCAGGTGACCGGGTCACGTCGGGATACCGGCCCCAGGTCACCGGGTCACGTGGGGTCACCGGCCCCAGGTGACCGGGTCACGTGGGGTCACCGGCCCCAGGTCAGCGGGTCACGTGGGGTCACCGGCCCCAGGTGACCGGGTCACGTGGGGTCACCGGCCCCAGGTGACCGGGTCACGTGGGGTCACCGGCCCCAGGTCACCGGGTCACGTGGGGACACCGGCCCCAGGTCACCGGGTCACGTGGGGTCACCGGCCCCAGGTGACCGGGTCACGTGGGGTCACCGGCACCAGGTGACCGGGTCACGTGGGGACACCGGCCCTAGGTGACCGGGTCACGTGGGGTCACCGGCCCCAGGTGACCGGGTCACGTGGGGTCACCGGCCCCAGGTCAGCGGGTCACGTGGGGTCACCGGCCCCAGGTGACCGGGTCACGTGGGGTCACCGGCCCCAGGTCAGCGGGTCACGTGGGGACACCGGCCCCAGGTCAGCGGGTCACGTGGGGACACCGGCCCCAGGTCACCGCATCAGGTCGGGACCCCGAACCCAGGTCCACGAGTCCGTCGACACCACAGCCCCGGGTCACCGGGTCGTGTCGGGTAACCGGCCTGGTTCCCAGGTTCCGATGACCACCCCGGCACCAGGACCCCGGGTCACGTGGGGACACCGACCCCAGGTGACCGGGTCACGTGGGGTCACCGGCCCCAGGTCATCGGGTCACGTGGGGTCACCGGCCCCAGGTGACCTGGTCACGTGGGGTCACCGGCCCCAGGTGACCGGGTCACGTGGGGACACCGGCCCCAGGTGACCGGGTCACGTGGGGTCACCGGCCCCAGGTGACCAGGTCACGTGGGGTCACCGGCCCCAGGTGACCTGGTCACGTGGGGTCACCGGCCCCAGGTGACCGGGTCACGTGGGGTCACCGGCCCCAGGTGACCGGGTCACGTGGGGACACCGGCCCCAGGTGACGGGGTCACGTGGGGTCACCGGCCCCAGGTGACCGGGTCACGTGGGGTCACCGGACCCAGGTCAGCGGGTCACGTGGGGTCACCGGAACCAGGTCAGCGGGTCACGTGGGGACACCGGCCCCAGGTAACCGGGTCATACCGAGTCCCCGGACCCAGGTCACCGGGTCAGTTCGGGACCCCGGACCCAGGTCGGGTCATGTCACGTCCCATGCCCGGGTCCCCGGGTTGGATTTTTACCCAGGCCCCGGGTCACAGGGTCATGTCGGGTCAACGGCCTGGGTACAAGGGTCTGGTGACCACCCCGACCCCAGGTCCCCGGGTCATGACGGGACACCGGACCAGGTCCCCGAGTCCGGTCGACACCACAGCCCCAGGTCACCGGGTCATGTCGGGACCCAGCCCGGGTCCCCGGGACGGGTTTTTACCCCAGCCGCAGATCACCAGGTCCTGTCGGGTACCCGGGTCGGGTCCCCTGGACAGGTCGGCACCCCGGCCCCGGGTCACGGGGTCATGTCGGGTCGCTGTCCCGGGTACCAGTGTCAGGTGACCACCCCGGCCCCGGGAGACGGAGTCATACCGGGTCCCCGGCCCGGGTCCCCGTCCCAGGTCCCCGGGTTGCATCGGGACAAAAGCACCGGATCACTGGATCACGTGGGGGCCCGGGCCCGGGTCCCCGGGTTGCATCGGGACACCAGCGAAGGACCACCGGGTCCTGTCGGGTCCCCGGCCCGGGTCCCCTGGACAGGTCGTTAACCCGGCCCCAGGTCACCGGGTCGTGTCGGGTAACCGGCCTGGTTCCCAGGTTCCGGTGACCACCCCGGCACCAGGACCCCGGGTCCCGTGGGGACCCCGGCCCAAGGTGACCGGCTCACGCGGGGTCACCGGCCCCAGGTCAGCGGGTCACGTGGGGTCACCGGCCCCAGGTCAGCGGGTCACGTGGGGACACCGGCCCCAGGTCACCGCGTCAGGTCGGGACCCCGAACCCAGGTCCACGAGTCCGTCGACACCACAGCAACGGGTCACCGGGTCGTGTCGGGTAACCGGCCTGGTTCCCAGGTTCCGATGACCACCCCGGCACCAGGACCCCGGGTCACGTGGGGACACCGGCCCCAGGTGACCGGGTCACGTGGGGACACCGGCCCCAGGTGACCGGGTCACGTGGGGTCACCGGCACCATGTGACCGGGTCACGTGGGGTCACCGGCCCCAGGTGACCGGGTCACGTGGGGTCACCGGCCCCAGGTGACCGGGTCACGTGGGGTCACCGGCCCCAGGTGACCGGGTCACGTGGGGACACCGGCCCCAGGTGACCGGGTCACGTGGGGTCACCGGCCCCAGGTGACCGGGTCACGTGGGGTCACCGGCCCCAGGTGACCCGGTCACGTGGGGTCACCGGCCCCAGGTGACCGGGTCACGTGGGGTCACCGGCCCCAGGTGACCGGGTCACGTGGGGACACCGGCCCCAGGTGACGGGGTCACGTGGGGTCACCGGCCCCAGGTGACCGGGTCACGTGGGGTCACCGGACCAAGGTCAGCGGGTCACGTGGGGTCACCGGACCCAGGTCAGCGGGTCACGTGGGGACACCGGCCCCAGGTAACCGGGTCATACCGAGTCCCCGGACCCAGGTCACCGGGTCAGTTCGGGACCCCGGACCCAGGTCGGGTCATGTCACGTCCCATGCCCGGGTCCCCGGGTTGGATTTTTACCCAGGCCCCGGGTCACAGGGTCATGTCGGGTCAACGGCCTGGGTACAAGGGTCTGGTGACCACCCCGACCCCAGGTCCCCGGGTCATGACGGGACACCGGACCAGGTCCCTGAGTCCGGTCGACACCACAGCCCCAGGTCACCGGGTCATGTCGGGACCCAGCCCGGGTCCCCGGGACGGGTTTTTACCCCAGCCGCAGATCACCGGGTCCTGTCGGGTACCCGGGTCGGGTCCCCTGGACAGGTCGGCACCCCGGCCCCGGGTCACGGGGTCATGTCGGGTCGCTGTCCCGGGTACCAGTGTCAGGTGACCACCCCGGCCCCGGGAGACGGAGTCATACCGGGTCCCCGGCTTGGGTCCCCGGGTTGCATCGGGACAAAAGCACCGGATCACTGGATCACGTGGGGGCCCGGGCCCGGGTCCCCGGGTTGCATCGGGACACCAGCGAAGGACCACCGGGTCCTGTCGGGTCCCCGGCCCGCGTCCCCTGGACAGGTCGTTAACCCGGCCCCAGGTCAGCGGATCACGTAGGGTCACCGGCCCCAGGTCAGCGGGTCACGTGGGGACCCCGGCCCCAGGTCAGCGGGTCACGTGGGGACACCGGCCCCAGGTCACCGCGTCAGGTCGGGACCCCGAACCCAGGTCCACGAGTCCGTCGACACCACAGCCCCGGGTCACCGGGTCGTGTCGGGTAACCGGCCTGGTTCCCAGGTTCCGATGACCACCCCGGCACCAGGACCCCGGGTCACGTGGGGACACTGGCCCCAGGTGACCGGGTCACGTGGGGTCACCGGCCCCAGGTCAGCGGGTCACGTGGGGACCCCGGCCCCAGGTAACCGGGTCACGTGGGGTCACCGGCCCCAGGTCAGAGGGTCACGTGGGGACCCCGGACCCAGGTCACCGGGTCACGTGGGGTCACCGGCCCCAGGTCAGAGGGTCACGTGGGGACACCGGCCCCAGGTCACCGGGTCACGTGGGGTCACCGGACCCAGGTGACCCGGTCACGTGGAGACACCGGCCCCAGGTGACCGGGTCACGTGGGGTCACCGGCCCCAGGTGACCGGGTCACGTGGGGTCACCGGCCCCAGGTGACCGGGTCACGTGGGGTCACCGGCCCCAGGTCAGCGGGTCACGTGGGGTCACCGGCCCCAGGTGACCGGGTCACGTGGGGACACCGGCCCCAGGTGACCTGGTCACGTGGGGTCACCGGCCCCAGGTCAGCGGGTCACGTGGGGACACCGGCCCCAGGTCACCGGGTCACGTGGGGTCACCGGCCCCAGGTGACCGGGTCACGTGGGGTCACCGGCCCCAGGTGGCCGGGTCACGTGGGGTCACCGGCCCCAGGTGACCGGGTCACGTGGGGTCACCGGCCCCAGGTGACCGGGTCACGTGGGGACACCGGCCCCAGGTGACCGGGTCACGTGGGGTCACCGGCCCCAGGTGACCGGGTCACGTGGGGTCACCGGCCCCAGGTGACCGGGTCACGTGGGGACACCGGCCCCAGGTGACCGGGTCACGTGGGGTCACCGGCCCCAGGTGACCGGGTCACGTGGGGTCACCGGCCCCAGGTGACCCGGTCACGTGGGGTCACCGGCCCCAGGTGACCGGGTCACGTGGGGTCACCGGCCCCAGGTGACCGGGTCACGTGGGGTTACCGGCCCCAGGTCAGCGGGTCACGTGGGGACACCGGCCCCAGGTGACCGGGTCACGTGGGGTCACCGGCCCCAGGTGACCGGGTCACGTGGGGACACCGGCCCCAGGTAACCAAGGCATGTCGGGACCCAGCCCGGGTCCCCGGGACGGGTTTTTACCCCAGCCGCAGATCTCCAGGTCCTGTCGGGTTCCCGGCCCGGTTCCCCTGGACAGGTCGATAACCCGGCCCCAGGTCACCCGGTCATCTCGCGCACCCGGCCTGGTTCCCAGGTTCCGATGACCACCCCGGCACCAGGACCCCGTGTCACGTGGGGACACCGGCCCCAGGTGACCGGGTCACGTGGGGTCACCGGCCCCAGGTCAGCGGGTCACGTGGGGACCCCGGCCCCAGGTGACCGGGTCACGTGGGGACCCCGGACCCAGGTAACCGGGTCATACCGAGTCCCCGGACCCAGGTCACCAGGTCAGTTCGGGACCCCGGACCCAGGTCGGGTCATGTCACGTCCCATGCCCGGGTCCCCGGGTTGGATTTTTACCCAGGCCCCGGGTCACAGGGTCATGTCGGGTCAACGGCCTGGGTACAAGGGTCTGGTGACCACCCCGACCCCAGGTCCCCGGGTCATGACGGGACACCGGACCAGGTCCCCGAGTCCGGTCGACACCACAGCCCCAGGTCACCGGGTCATGTCGGGACCCAGCCCGGGTCCCCGGGACGGGTTTTTACCCCAGCCGCAGATCACCGGGTCCTGTCGGGTACCCGGGTCGGGTCCCCTGGACAGGTCGGCACCCCGGCCCCGGGTCACGGGGTCATGTCGGGTCGCTGTCCCGGGTACCAGTGTCAGGTGACCACCCCGGCCCCGGGAGACGGAGTCATACCGGGTCCCCGGCCCGGGTCCCCGGGTTGCATCGGGACAAGAGCACCGGATCACTGGATCACGTGGGGGCCCGGGCCCGGGTCCCCGGGTTGCATCGGGACACCAGCGAAAGACCACCGGGTCCTGTCGGGTCCCCGGCCCGCGTCCCCTGGACAGGTCGTTAACCCGGCCCCAGGTCAGCGGGTCATGTCGCGCACCCGGCCTGGTTCCCAGGTTCCGGTGACCACCCCGGCACCAGGACCCCGGGTCCCGTGGGGACCCCGGCCCCAGGTGAGCGGGTCACGCGGGGTCACCGGCCCCAGGTGACCGGGTCAAGTGGAGTCACCGGCCCCAGGTGACCGGGTCACGTGGGGTCACCGGCCCCAGGTGACCGGGTCACGTGGGGTTACCGGCCCCAGGTCAGCGGGTCACGTGGGGACACCGGCCCCAGGTGACCGGGTCAGGTGGGGTCACCGGCCCCAGGTCAGCGGGTCATGTGGGGACACCGGCCCCAGGTCACCGGGTCACGTGGGGTCACCGGCCCCAGGTGACCGGGTCACGTGGGGACACCGGCCCCAGGTGACCGGGTCACGTGGGGTCACCGGCCCCAGGTGACCGGGTCACGTGGGGTCACCGGCACCAGGTGACCGGGTCACGTGGGGACACCGGCCCCAGGTGACCGGGTCACGTGGGGTCACCGGCCCCAGGTGACCGGGTCACGTGGGGTCACCGGCCCCAGGTGACCCGGTCACGTGGGGTCACCGGCCCCAGGTGACCGGGTCACGTGGGGTCACCGGCCCCAGGTGACCGGGTCACGTGGGGTCACCGGCCCCAGGTCAGCGGGTCACGTGGGGACACCGGCCCCAGGTGACCGGGTCACGTGGGGTCACCGGCCCCAGGTCAGCGGGTCACGTGGGGACACCGGCCCCAGGTAACCAAGGTATGTCGGGACCCAGCCCGGGTCCCCGGGACGGGTTTTTACCCCAGCCGCAGATCACCGGGTCCTGTCGGGTCCCCGGCCCGGGTCCCCTGGACAGGTCGATAACCCGGCCCCAGGTCACCCGGTCATCTCGCACACCCGGCCTGGTTCCCAGGTTCCGATGACCACCCCGGCACCAGGACCCCGGGTCACGTGGGGACACCGGCCCCAGGTGACCGGGTCACGTGGGGTCACCGGCCCCAGGTGACCGGGTCACGTGGGGACCCCGGACCCAGGTAACCGGGTCATACCGAGTCCCCGGACCCAGGTCACCGGGTCAGTTCGGGACCCCGGACCCAGGTCGGGTCATGTCACGTCCCATGCCCGGGTCCCCGGGTTGGATTTTTACCCAGGCCCCGGGTCACAGGGTCATGTCGGGTCAACGGCCTGGGTACAAGGGTCTGGTGACCACCCCGACCCCAGGTCCCCGGGTCATGACGGGACACCGGACCAGGTCCCCGAGTCCGGTCGACACCACAGCCCCAGGTCACCGGGTCATGTCGGGACCCAGCCCGGGTCCCCGGGACGGGTTTTTACCCCAGCCGCAGATCACCGGGTCCTGTCGGGTACCCGGGTCGGGTCCCCTGGACAGGTCGGCACCCCGGCCCCGGGTCACGGGGTCATGTCGGGTCGCTGTCCCGGGTACCAGTGTCAGGTGACCACCCCGGCCCCGGGAGACGGAGTCATACCGGGTCCCCGGCCCAGGTCCCCGGGTTGCATCGGGACAAAAGCACCGGATCACTGGATCACGTGGGGGCCCGGGCCCGGGTCCCCGGGTTGCATCGGGACACCAGCGAAGGACCACCGGGTCCTGTCGGGTCCCCGGCCCGGGTCCCCTGGACAGGTCGTTAACCCGGCCCCAGGTCACCGGGTCGTGTCGGGTAACCGGCCTGGTTCCCAGGTTCCGGTGACCACCCCGGCACCAGGACCCCGGATCCCGTGGGGACCCCGGCCCCAGGTGACCGGGTCACGCGGGGTCACCGGCCCCAGGTCAGCGGGTCACGTGGGGTCACCGGCCCCAGGTCAGCGGGTCACGTGGGGACACCGGCCCCAGGTCAGCGGGTCACGTGGGGACACCGGCCCCAGGTCACCGCGTCAGGTCGGGACCCCGAACCCAGGTCCACGAGTCCGTCGACACCACAGCCCCGGGTCACCGGGTCGTGTCGGGTAACCGGCCTGGTTCCCAGGTTCCGATGACCACCCCGGCACCAGGACTCTGGGTCACGTGGGGACACCGGCCCCAGGTCACCGGGTCACGTGGGGTCACCGGACCCAGGTGACCCGGTCACGTGGGGACACCGGCCCCAGGTGACCGGGTCACGTGGGGTCACCGGCCCCAGGTGACCGGGTCACGTGGGGTCACCGGCCCCAGGTAACCAAGGCATGTCGGGACCCAGCCCGGGTCCCCGGGACGGGTTTTTAACCCAGCCGCAGATCACCGGGTCCTGTCGGGTCCCCGGCCCGGGTCCCCTGGACAGGTCGATAACCCGGCCCCAGGTCACCCGGTCATCTCGCGCACCCGGCCTGGTTCCCAGGTTCCGATGACCACCCCGGCACCAGGACCCCGGGTCACGTGGGGACACCGGCCCCAGGTGACCGGGTCACGTGGGGTCACCGGCCTCAGGTCAGCGGGTCACGTGGGGACCCCGGCCCCAGGTGACCGGGTCACGTGGGGACCCCGGACCCAGGTAACCGGGTCATACCGAGTCCCCGGACCCAGGTCACCGGGTCAGTTCGGGACCCCGGACCCAGGTCGGGTCATGTCACGTCCCATGCCCGGGTCCCCGGGTTGGATTTTTACCCAGGCCCCGGGTCACAGGGTCATGTCGGGTCAACGGCCTGGGTACAAGGGTCTGGTGACCACCCCGACCCCAGGTCCCCGGGTCATGACGGGACACCGGACCAGGTCCCCGAGTCCGGTCGACACCACAGCCCCAGGTCACCGGGTCATGTCGGGACCCAGCCCGGGTCCCCGGGACGGGTTTTTACCCCAGCCGCAGATCACCGGGTCCTGTCGGGTACCCGGGTCGGGTCCCCTGGACAGGTCGGCACCCCGGCCCCGGGTCACGGGGTCATGTCGGGTCGCTGTCCCGGGTACCAGTGTCAGGTGACCACCCCGGCCCCGGGAGACGGAGTCATACCGGGTCCCTGGCCCAGGTCCCCGGGTTGCATCGGGACAAAAGCACCGGATCACTGGATCACGTGGGGGCCCGGGCCCGGGTCCCCGGGTTGCATCGGGACACCAGCGAAGGACCACCGGGTCCTGTCGGGTCCCCGGCCCGGGTCCCCTGGACAGGTCGTTAACCCGGCCCCAGGTCACCGGGTCGTGTCGGGTAACCGGCCTGGTTCCCAGGTTCCGGTGACCACCCCGGCACCAGGACCCCGGATCCCGTGGGGACCCCGACCCCAGGTGACCGGGTCACGCGGGGTCACCGGCCCCAGGTCAGCGGGTCACGTGGGGTCACCGGCCCCAGGTCAGCGGGTCACGTGGGGACACCGGCCCCAGGTCAGCGGGTCACGTGGGGACACCGGCCCCAGGTCACCGCGTCAGGTCGGGACCCCGAACCCAGGTCCACGAGTCCGTCGACACCACAGCCCCGGGTCACCGGGTCGTGTCGGGTAACCGGCCTGGTTCCCAGGTTCCGATGACCACCCCGGCACCAGGACTCTGGGTCACGTGGGGACACCGGCCCCAGGTCACCGGGTCACGTGGGGTCACCGGACCCAGGTGACCCGGTCACGTGGGGACACCGGCCCCAGGTGACCGGGTCACGTGGGGTCACCGGCCCCAGGTGACCGGGTCACGTGGGGTCACCGGCCCCAGGTCAGCGGGTCACGTGGGGTCACCGGCCCCAGGTAACCAAGGCATGTCGGGACCCAGCCCGGGTCCCCGGGACGGGTTTTTACCCCAGCCGAAGATCACCGGGTCCTGTCGGGTCCCCGGCCCGGGTCCCCTGGACAGGTCGATAACCCGGCCCCAGGTCACCCGGTCATCTCGCGCACCCGGCCTGGTTCCCAGGTTCCGATGACCACCCCGGCACCAGGACCCCGGGTCACGTGGGGACACCGGCCCCAGGTTACCGGGTCACGTGGGGTCACCGGCCTCAGGTCAGCGGGTCACGTGGGGACCCCGGCCCCAGGTGACCGGGTCACGTGGGGACCCCGGACCCAGGTAACCGGGTCATACCGAGTCCCCGGACCCAGGTCACCGGGTCAGTTCGGGACCCCGGACCCAGGTCGGGTCATGTCACGTCCCATGCCCGGGTCCCCGGGTTGGATTTTTACCCAGGCCCCGGGTCACAGGGTCATGTCGGGTCAACGGCCTGGGTACAAGGGTCTGGTGACCACCCCGACCCCAGGTCCCCGGGTCATGACGGGACACCGGACCAGGTCCCCGAGTCCGGTCGACACCACAGCCCCAGGTCACCGGGTCATGTCGGGACCCAGCCCGGGTCCCCGGGACGGGTTTTTACCCCAGCCGCAGATCACCGGGTCCTGTCGGGTACCCGGGTCGGGTCCCCTGGACAGGTCGGCACCCCGGCCCCGGGTCACGGGGTCATGTCGGGTCGCTGTCCCGGGTACCAGTGTCAGGTGACCACCCCGGCCCCGGGAGACGGAGTCATACTGGGTCCCCGGCCCGGGCCCCCGGGTTGCATCGGGACACCAGCGAAGGACCACCGGGTCCTGTCGGGTCCCCGGCCCGGGTCCCCTGGACAGGTCGTTAACCCGGCCCCAGGTCACCGGGTCATGTCGCGCACCCGGCCTGGTTCCCACGTTCCGGTGACCACCCCGGCACCAGGACCCCGGGTCCCGTGGGGACCCCGGCCCCAGGTGACCGGGTCACGCGGGGTCACCGGCCCCAGGTCAGCGGGTCACGTAGGGTCACCGGCCCCAGGTCAGCGGGTCACGTGGGGACCCCGGCCCCAGGTCAGCGGGTCACGTGGGGACACCGGCCCCAGGTCACCGCGTCAGGTCGGGACCCCGAACCCAGGTCCACGACTCCGTCGACACCACAGCCCCGGGTCACCGGGTCGTGTCGGGTAACCGGCCTGGTTCCCAGGTTCCGATGACCACCCCGGCACCAGGACCCCGGGTCACGTGGGGACACCGGCCCCAGGTGACCGGGTCACGTGGGGTCACCGGCCCCAGGTCAGCGGGTCACGTGGGGACCCCGGCCCCAGGTCACCGGGTCACGTGGGGTCACCGGCCCCAGGTCAGAGGGTCACGTGGGGACCCCGGACCCAGGTCACCGGGTCATGTCGGGACCCAGCCTGGGTCCCCGGGACGGGTTTTTACCCCAGCCGCAGATCACCGGGTCCTGTCGGGTACCCGGGTCGGGTCCCCTGGACAGGTCGGCACCCCGGCCCCGGGTCACGGGGTCATGTCGGGTCGCTGTCCCGGGTACCAGTGTCAGGTGACCACCCCGGCCCCGGGAGACGGAGTCATACCGGGTCCCCGGCCCGGGTCCCCGGGTTGCATCGGGACACCAGCGAAGGACCACCGGGTCCTGTCGGGTCCCCGGCCCGGGTCCCCTGGACAGGTCGTTAACCCGGCCCCAGGTCACCGGGTCATGTCGCGCACCCGGCCTGGTTCCCAGGTTCCGGTGACCACCCCGGCACCAGGACCCCGGGTCACGTGGGGACCCCGGCCCCAGGTCAGCGGGTCACGTGGGGACACCGGCCCCAGGTCACCGCGTCAGGTCGGGACCCCGAACCCAGGTCCACGAGTCCGTCGACACCACAGCAACGGGTCACCGGGTCGTGTCGGGTAACCGGCCTGGTTCCAAGGTTCCGATGACCATCCCGGCACCAGGACCCCGGGTCACGTGGGGACACCGGCCCCAGGTGACCGGGTCACGTGGGGACACCGGCCCCAGGTCATCGGGTCACGTGGGGTCACCGGCCCCAGGTGACCGGGTCACGTGGGGTCACTGGCACCAGGTGACCGGGTCACGTGGGGTCACCGGCCCCAGGTGACCTGGTAACGTGGGGTCACCGGCCCCAGGTGACCGGGTCACGTGGGGTCACCGGCCCCAGGTGACCGGGTCACGTGGGGTCACCGGCCCCAGGTGACCGGGTCACGTGGGGTCACCGGCCCCAGGTGACCGGGTCACGTGGGGTCACCGGCCCCAGGTGACCGGGTCACGTGGGGTCACCGGCCCCAGGTGACCGGGTCACGTGGGGACACCGGCCCCAGGTGACCGGGTCACGTGGGGTCACCGGCCCCAGGTGACCGGGTCACGTGGGGACACCGGCCCCAGGTGACCGGGTCACGTGGGGTCACCGGCCCCAGGTGACCGGGTCACGTGGGGACACCGGCCCCAGGTGACCGGGTCACGTGGGGTCACCGGCCCCAGGTGACCGGGTCACGTGGGGTCACCGGCCCCAGGTGACCGGGTCACGTGGGGTCACCGGCCCCAGGTGACCGGGTCACGTGGGGTCACCGGCCCCAGGTGACCGGGTCACGTGGGGTCACCGGCCCCAGGTGACCTGGTCACGTGGGGTCACCGGCCCCAGGTGACCAGGTCACGTGGGGTCACCGGCCCCAGGTGACCGGGTCACGTGGGGACACCGGCCTCAGGTCAGCGGGTCACGTGGGGACCCCGGACCCAGGTCAGCGGGTCACGTGGGGACACCGGCCCCAGGTAACCGGGTCATACCGAGTCCCCGGACCCAGGTCACCGGGTCAGTTCGGGACCCCGGACCCAGGTCGGGTCATGTCACGTCCCATGCCCGGGTCCCCGGGTTGGATTTTTACCCAGGCCCCGGGTCACAGGGTCATGTCGGGTCAACGGCCTGGGTACAAGGGTCTGGTGACCACCCCGACCCCAGGTCCCCGGGTCATGACGGGACACCGGACCAGGTCCCTGAGTCCGGTCGACACCACAGCCCCAGGTCACCGGGTCATGTCGGGACCCAGCCCGGGTCCCCGGGACGGGTTTTTACCCCAGCCGCAGATCACCGGGTCCTGTCGGGTACCCGGGTCGGGTCCCCTGGACAGGTCGGCACCCCGGCCCCGGGTCACGGGGTCATGTCGGGTCGCTGTCCCGGGTACCAGTGTCAAGTGACCACCCCGGCCCCGGGAGACGGAGTCATACCGGGTCCCCGGCCCAGGTCCCCGGGTTGCATCGGGACAAAAGCACCGGATCACTGGATCACGTGGGGGCCCGGGCCCGGGTCCCCGGGTTACATCGGGACACCAGCGAAGGACCACCGGGTCCTGTCGGGTCCCCGGCCCGGGTCCCCTGGACAGGTCGTTAACCCGGCCCCAGGTCACCGGGTCGTGTCGGGTAACCGGCCTGGTTCCCAGGTTCCGGTGACCACCCCGGCACCAGGACCCCGGGTCCCGTGGGGACCCCGGCCCCAGGTGACCGGGTCACGCGGGGTCACCGGCCCCAGGTCAGCGGGTCACGTGGGGTCACCGGCCCCAGGTCAGCGGGTCACGTGGGGACACCGGCCCCAGGTCACCGCGTCAGGTCGGGACCCCGAACCCAGGTCCACGAGTCCGTCGACACCACAGCCCCGGGTCAACGGGTCGTGTCGGGTAACCGGCCTGGTTCCCAGGTTCCGATGACCACCCCGGCACCAGGACTCTGGGTCACGTGGGGACACCGGCCCCAGGTCACCGGGTCACGTGGGGTCACCGGACCGAGGTGACCCGGTCACGTGGGGACACCGGCCCCAGGTGACCGGGTCACGTGGGGTCACCGGCCCCAGGTGACCGGGTCACGTGGGGTCACCGGCCCCAGGTGACCGGGTCACGTGGGGTCACCGGCCCCAGGTGACCGGGTCACGTGGGGACACCGGCCCCAGGTGACCGGGTCACGTGGGGTCACCGGCCCCAGGTGACCGGCTCACGTGGGGTCACCGGCCCCAGGTGACCTGGTCACGTGGGGTCACCGGCCCCAGGTGACCGGGTCACGTGGGGTCACCGGCCCCAGGTGACCGGGTCACGTGGGGACACCGGCCCCAGGTAACCGGGTCATACCGAGTCCCCGGACCCAGGTCACCGGGTCAGTTCGGGACCCCGGACCCAGGTCGGGTCATGTCACGTCCCATGCCCGGGTCCCCGGGTTGGATTTTTACCCAGGCCCCGGGTCACAGGGTCATGTCGGGTCAACGGCCTGGGTACAAGGGTCTGGTGACCACCCCGACCCCAGGTCCCCGGGTCATGACGGGACACCGGACCAGGTCCCTGAGTCCGGTCGACACCACAGCCCCAGGTCACCGGGTCATGTCGGGACCCAGCCCGGGTCCCCGGGACGGGTTTTTTACCCCAGCCGCAGATCACCGGGTCCTGTCGGGTACCCGGGTCGGGTCCCCTGGACAGGTCGGCACCCCGGCCCCGGGTCACGGGGTCATGTCGGGTCGCTGTCCCGGGTACCAGTGTCAAGTGACCACCCCGGCCCCGGGAGACGGAGTCATACCGGGTCCCCGGCCCAGGTCCCCGGGTTGCATCGGGACAAAAGCACCGGATCACTGGATCACGTGGGGGCCCGGGCCCGGGTCCCCGGGTTGCATCGGGACACCAGCGAAGGACCACCGGGTCCTGTCGGGTCCCCGGCCCGGGTCCCCTGGACAGGTCGTTAACCCGGCCCCAGGTCACCGGGTCGTGTCGGGTAACCGGCCTGGTTCCCAGGTTCCGGTGACCACCCCGGCACCAGGACCCCGGGTCCCGTGGGGACCCCGGCCCCAGGTGACCGGGTCACGCGGGGTCACCGGCCCCAGGTCAGCGGGTCACGTGGGGTCACCGGCCCCAGGTCAGCGGGTCACGTGGGGACACCGGCCCCAGGTCAGCGGGTCACGTGGGGACACCGGCCCCAGGTCACCGCGTCAGGTCGGGACCCCGAACCCAGGTCCACGAGTCCGTCGACACCACAGCCCCGGGTCAACGGGTCGTGTCGGGTAACCGGCCTGGTTCCCAGGTTCCGATGACCACCCCGGCACCAGGACTCTGGGTCACGTGGGGACCCCGGCCCCAGGTCACCGGGTCACGTGGGGTCACCGGACCGAGGTGACCCGGTCACGTGGGGACACCGGCCCCAGGTGACCGGGTCACGTGGGGTCACCGGCCCCAGGTGACCGGGTCACGTGGGGTCACCGGCCCCAGGTGACCGGGTCACGTGGGGTCACCGGCCCCAGGTGACCGGGTCACGTGGGGACACCGGCCCCAGGTGACCGGGTCACGTGGGGTCACCGGCCCCAGGTGACCGGGTCACGTGGGGTCACCGGCCCCAGGTGACCTGGTCACGTGGGGTCACCGGCCCCAGGTGACCGGGTCACGTGGGGTCACCGGCCCCAGGTGACCGGGTCACGTGGGGACACCGGCCTCAGGTCAGCGGGTCACGTGGGGACCCCGGACCCAGGTCAGCGGGTCACGTGGGGACACCGGCCCCAGGTAACCGGGTCATACCGAGTCCCCGGACCCAGGTCACCGGGTCAGTTCGGGACCCCGGACCCAGGTCGGGTCATGTCACGTCCCATGCCCGGGTCCCCGGCTTGGATTTTTACCCAGGCCCCGGGTCACAGGGTCATGTCGGGTCAACGGCCTGGGTACAAGGGTCTGGTGACCACCCCGACCCCAGGTCCCCGGGTCATGACGGGACACCGGACCAGGTCCCTGAGTCCGGTCGACACCACAGCCCCAGGTCACCGGGTCATGTCGGGACCCAGCCCGGGTCCCCGGGACGGGTTTTTACCCCAGCCGCAGATCACCGGGTCCTGTCGGGTACCCGGGTCGGGTCCCCTGGACAGGTCGGCACCCCGGCCCCGGGTCACGGGGTCATGTCGGGTCGCTGTCCCGGGTACCAGTGTCAAGTGACCACCCCGGCCCCGGGAGACGGAGTCATACCGGGTCCCCGGCCCAGGTCCCCGGGTTGCATCGGGACAAAAGCACCGGATCACTGGATCACGTGGGGGCCCGGGCCCGGGTCCCCGGGTTGCATCGGGACACCAGCGAAGGACCACCGGGTCCTGTCGGGTCCCCGGCCCGGGTCCCCTGGACAGGTCGTTAACCCGGCCCCAGGTCACCGGGTCGTGTCGGGTAACCGGCCTGGTTCCCAGGTTCCGGTGACCACCCCGGCACCAGGACCCCGGGTCCCGTGGGGACCCCGGCCCCAGGTGACCGGGTCACGCGGGGTCACCGGCCCCAGGTCAGCGGGTCACGTGGGGTCACCGGCCCCAGGTCAGCGGGTCACGTGGGGACACCGGCCCCAGGTCAGCGGGTCACGTGGGGACACCGGCCCCAGGTCACCGCGTCAGGTCGGGACCCCGAACCCAGGTCCACGAGTCCGTCGACACCACAGCCCCGGGTCACCGGGTCGTGTCGGGTAACCGGCCTGGTTCCCAGGTTCCGATGACCACCCCGGCACCAGGACTCTGGGTCACGTGGGGACACCGGCCCCAGGTCACCGGGTCACGTGGGGTCACCGGACCGAGGTGACCCGGTCACGTGGGGACACCGGCCCCAGGTGACCGGGTCACGTGGGGTCACCGGCCCCAGGTGACCCGGTCACGTGGGGTCACCGGCCCCAGGTGACCGGGTCACGTGGGGTCACCGGCCCCAGGTGACCGGGTCACGTGGGGACACCGGCCCCAGGTGACCGGGTCACGTGGGGTCACCGGCCCCAGGTGACCGGGTCACGTGGGGTCACCGGCCCCAGGTGACCTGGTCACGTGGGGTCACCGGCCCCAGGTGACCGGGTCACGTGGGGTCACCGGCCCCAGGTGACCGGGTCACGTGGGGACACCGGCCTCAGGTCACCGGGTCACGTGGGGACCCCGGACCCAGGTCAGCAGGTCACGTGGGGACACCGGCCCCAGGTGACCGGGTCATACCGAGTCCCCGGACCCAGGTCACCGGGTCAGTTCGGGACCCCGGACCCAGGTCGGGTCATGTCACGTCCCATGCCCGGGTCCCCGGGTTGGATTTTTACCCAGGCCCCGGGTCACAGGGTCATGTCGGGTCAACGGCCTGGGTACAAGGGTCTGGTGACCACCCCGACCCCAGGTCCCCGGGTCATGACGGGACACCGGACCAGGTCCCCGAGTCCGGTCGACACCACAGCCCCAGGTCACCGGGTCATGTCGGGACCCAGCCCGGGTCCCCGGGACGGGTTTTTACCCCAGCCGCAGATCACCGGGTCCTGTCGGGTACCCGGGTCGGGTCCCCTGGACAGGTCGGCACCCCGGCCCCGGGTCACGGGGTCATGTCGGGTCGCTGTCCCGGGTACCAGTGTCAGGTGACCACCCCGGCCCCGGGAGACGGAGTCATACCGGGTCCCCGGCCCGGGTCCCCGGGTTGCATCGGGACAAAAGCACCGGATCACTGGATCACGTGGGGGCCCGGGCCCGGGTCCCCGGGTTGCATCGGGACACCAGCGAAGGACCACCGGGTCCTGTCGGGTCCCCGGCCCGGGTCCCCTGGACAGGTCGTTAACCCGGCCCCAGGTCACCGGGTCGTGTCGGGTAACCGGCCTGGTTCCCAGGTTCCGGTGACCACCCCGGCACCAGGACCCCGGGTCCCGTGGGGACCCCGGCCCCAGGTGACCGGGTCACGCGGGGTCACCGGCCCCAGGTCAGCGGGTCACGTGGGGTCACCGGCCCCAGGTCAGCGGGTCACGTGGGGACACCGGCCCCAGGTCAGCGGGTCACGTGGGGACACCGGCCCCAGGTCACCGCGTCAGGTCGGGACCCCGAACCCAGGTCCACGAGTCCGTCGACACCACAGCAACGGGTCACCGGGTCGTGTCGGGTAACCGGCCTGGTTCCCAGGTTCCGATGACCACCCCGGCACCAGGACTCTGGGTCACGTGGGGACACCGGCCCCAGGTCACCGGGTCACGTGGGGTCACCGGACCCAGGTGACCCTATCACGTGGGGACACCGGCCCCAGGTCAGCGGGTCACGTGGGGTCACCGGCCCCAGGTGACCGGGTCACGTGGGGTCACCGGCCCCAGGTGACCGGGTCACGTGGGGTCACCGGCCCCAGGTGACCGGGTCACGTGGGGTCACCGGCCCCAGGTCAGCGGGTCACGTGGGGTCACCGGCCCCAGGTGACCGGGTCACGTGGGGACACCGGCCCCAGGTGACCGGGTCACGTGGGGACACCGGCCTCAGGTCAGCGGGTCACGTGGGGACCCCGGACCCAGGTCAGCGGGTCACGTGGGGACACCGGCCCCAGGTAACCGGGTCATACCGAGTCCCCGGACCCAGGTCACCGGGTCAGTTCGGGACCCCGGACCCAGGTCGGGTCATGTCACGTCCCATGCCCGGGTCCCCGGGTTGGATTTTTACCCAGGCCCCGGGTCACAGGGTCATGTCGGGTCAACGGCCTGGGTACAAGGGTCTGGTGACCACCCCGACCCCAGGTCCCCGGGTCATGACGGGACACCGGACCAGGTCCCTGAGTCCGGTCGACACCACAGCCCCAGGTCACCGGGTCATGTCGGGACCCAGCCCGGGTCCCCGGGACGGGTTTTTACCCCAGCCGCAGATCACCGGGTCCTGTCGGGTACCCGGGTCGGGTCCCCTGGACAGGTCGGCACCCCGGCCCCGGGTCACGGGGTCATGTCGGGTCGCTGTCCCGGGTACCAGTGTCAAGTGACCACCCCGGCCCCGGGAGACGGAGTCATACCGGGTCCCCGGCCCAGGTCCCCGGGTTGCATCGGGACAAAAGCACCGGATCACTGGATCACGTGGGGGCCCGGGCCCGGGTCCCCGGGTTGCATCGGGACACCAGCGAAGGACCACCGGGTCCTGTCGGGTCCCCGGCCCGGGTCCCCTGGACAGGTCGTTAACCCGGCCCCAGGTCACCGGGTCGTGTCGGGTAACCGGCCTGGTTCCCAGGTTCCGGTGACCACCCCGGCACCAGGACCCCGGGTCCCGTGGGGACCCCGGCCCCAGGTGACCGGGTCACGCGGGGTCACCGGCCCCAGGTCAGCGGGTCACGTGGGGTCACCGGCCCCAGGTCAGCGGGTCACGTGGGGACACCGGCCCCAGGTCAGCGGGTCACGTGGGGACATCGGCCCCAGGTCACCGCGTCAGGTCGGGACCCCGAACCCAGGTCCACGAGTCCGTCGACACCACAGCCCCGGGTCACCGGGTCGTGTCGGGTAACCGGCCTGGTTCCCAGGTTCCGATGACCACCCCGGCACCAGGACTCTGGGTCACGTGGGGACACCGGCCCCAGGTCACCGGGTCACGTGGGGTCACTGGACCGAGGTGACCCGGTCACGTGGGGACACCGGCCCCAGGTGACCGGGTCACGTGGGGTCACCGGCCCCAGGTGACCGGGTCACGTGGGGTCACCGGCCCCAGGTGACCGGGTCACGTGGGGTCACCGGCCCCAGGTGACCGGGTCACGTGGGGACACCGGCCCCAGGTGACCGGGTCACGTGGGGTCACCGGCCCCAGGTGACCGGGTCACGTGGGGTCACCGGCCCCAGGTGACCTGGTCACGTGGGGTCACCGGCCCCAGGTGACCGGGTCACGTGGGGTCACCGGCCCCAGGTGACCGGGTCACGTGGGGACACCGGCCTCAGGTCACCGGGTCACGTGGGGACCCCGGACCCAGGTCAGCAGGTCACGTGGGGACACCGGCCCCAGGTAACCGGGTCATACCGAGTCCCCGGACCCAGGTCACCGGGTCAGTTCGGGACCCCGGACCCAGGTCGGGTCATGTCACGTCCCATGCCCGGGTCCCCGGGTTGGATTTTTACCCAGGCCCCGGGTCACAGGGTCATGTCGGGTCAACGGCCTGGGTACAAGGGTCTGGTGACCACCCCGACCCCAGGTCCCCGGGTCATGACGGGACACCGGACCAGGTCCCCGAGTCCGGTCGACACCACAGCCCCAGGTCACCGGGTCATGTCGGGACCCAGCCCGGGTCCCCGGGACGGGTTTTTACCCCAGCCGCAGATCACCGGGTCCTGTCGGGTACCCGGGTCGGGTCCCCTGGACAGGTCGGCACCCCGGCCCCGGGTCACGGGGTCATGTCGGGTCGCTGTCCCGGGTACCAGTGTCAGGTGACCACCCCGGCCCCGGGAGACGGAGTCATACCGGGTCCCCGGCCCGGGTCCCCGGGTTGCATCGGGACAAAAGCACCGGATCACTGGATCACGTGGGGGCCCGGGCCCGGGTCCCCGGGTTGCATCGGGACACCAGCGAAGGACCACCGGGTCCTGTCGGGTCCCCGGCCCGGGTCCCCTGGACAGGTCGTTAACCCGGCCCCAGGTCACCGGGTCGTGTCGGGTAACCGGCCTGGTTCCCAGGTTCCGGTGACCACCCCGGCACCAGGACCCCGGGTCCCGTGGGGACCCCGGCCCCAGGTGACCGGGTCACGCGGGGTCACCGGCCCCAGGTCAGCGGGTCACGTGGGGTCACCGGCCCCAGGTCAGCGGGTCACGTGGGGACACCGGCCCCAGGTCAGCGGGTCACGTGGGGACACCGGCCCCAGGTCACCGCGTCAGGTCGGGACCCCGAACCCAGGTCCACGAGTCCGTCGACACCACAGCAACGGGTCACCGGGTCGTGTCGGGTAACCGGCCTGGTTCCCAGGTTCCGATGACCACCCCGGCACCAGGACTCTGGGTCACGTGGGGACACCGGCCCCAGGTCACCGGGTCACGTGGGGTCACCGGACCCAGGTGACCCTATCACGTGGGGACACCGGCCCCAGGTCAGCGGGTCACGTGGGGTCACCGGCCCCAGGTGACCGGGTCACGTGGGGTCACCGGCCCCAGGTGACCGGGTCACGTGGGGTCACCGGCCCCAGGTGACCGGGTCACGTGGGGTCACCGGCCCCAGGTCAGCGGGTCACGTGGGGTCACCGGCCCCAGGTGACCGGGTCACGTGGGGACACCGGCCCCAGGTGACCGGGTCACGTGGGGTCACCGGCCCCAGCTCAGTGGGTCACGTGGGGACACCGGCCCCAGGTGACCGGGTCACGTGGGGACACCGGCCCCAGGTGACCGGGTCACGTGGGGTCACCGGCCCCAGGTCAGCGGGTCACGTGGGGAGACCGGCCCCAGGTCACCGGGTCACGTGGGGTCACCGGCCCCAGGTGACCGGGTCACGTGGGGTCACCGGCCCCAGGTGACCGGGTCACGTGGGGTCACCGGCACCAGGTGACCGGGTCACGTGGGGACACCGGCCCCAGGTGACCGGGTCACGTGGGGTCACCGGCCCCAGGTGACCGGGTCACGTGGGGTCACCGGCCCCAGGTGACCGGGTCACGTGGGGTCACCGGCCCCAGGTCAGCGGGTCACGTGGGGACACCGGCCCCAGGTGACCGGGTCAAGTGGGGTCACCGGCCCCAGGTGACCGGGTCACGTGGGGACACCGGCCCCAGGTGACCGGGTCACGTGGGGTCACCGGCCCCAGGTCAGCGGGTCACGTGGGGACACCGGCCCCAGGTAACCAAGGCATGTCGGGACCCAGCCCGGGTCCCCGGGACGGGTTTTTACCCCAGCCGCAGATCACCAGGTCCTGTCGGGTCCCCGGCCCGGGTCCCCTGGACAGGTCGATAACCCGGCCCCAGGTCACCAGGTCGTGTCGGGTAACCGGCCTGGTTCCCACGTTCCGGTGACCACCCCGGCACCAGGACCCCGGGTCCCGTGGGGACCCCGGCCCCAGGTGACCGGGTCACGCGGGGTCACCAGCCCCAGGTCAGCGGGTCACGTGGGGTCACCGGCCCCAGGTCAGCGGGTCACGTGGGGACACCGGCCCCAGGTCACCGCGTCAGGTCGGGACCCCGAACCCAGGTCCACGAGTCCGTCGACACCACAGCCCCGGGTCACCGGGTCGTGTCGGGTAACCGGCCTGGTTCCCAGGTTCCGATGACCACCCCGGCACCAGGACCCCGGGTCACGTGGGGACACCGGCCCCAGGTGACCGGGTCACGTGGGGTCACCGGCCCCAGGTGACCCGGTCACGTGGGGTCACCGGCCCCAGGTGACCGGGTCACGTGGGGACACCGGCCCCAGGTGACCGGGTCACGTGGGGTCACCGGCACCAGGTGACTGGGTCACGAGGGGTCACCGGCCCCAGGTGACCTGGTCACGTGGGGTCACCGGCCCCAGGTGACCGGGTCACGTGGGGTCACCGGCCCCAGGTGACCGGGTCACGTGGGGTCACCGGCCCCAGGTGACCGGGTCACGTGGGGACACCGGCCCCAGGTGACCGGGTCACGTGGGGTCACCGGCCCCAGGTGACCGGGTCACGTGGGGTCACCGGCCCCAGGTGACCTGGTCACGTGGGGTCAGCGGCCCCAGGTGACCGGGTCACGTGGGGTCACCGGCCCCAGGTGACCGGGTCACGTGGGGTCACCGGCCCCAGGTGACCGGGTCACGTGGGGTCACCGGCCCCAGGTGACCGGGTCACGTGGGGACACCGGCCCCAGGTGACCGGGTCACGTGGGGTCACCGGCCCCAGGTGACCGGGTCACGTGGGGTCACCGGCCCCAGGTGACCGGGTCACGTGGGGTCACCGGCCCCAGGTGACCGGGTCACGTGGGGTCACCGGACCCAGGTCAGCGGGTCACGTGGGGACACCGGCCCCAGGTAACCGGGTCATACCGAGTCCCCGGACCCAGGTCACCGGGTCAGTTCGGGACCCCGGACCCAGGTCGGGTCATGTCATGTCCCATGCCCGGGTCCCCGGGTTGGATTTTTACCCAGGCCCCGGGTCACAGGGTCATGTCGGGTCAACGGCCTGGGTACAAGGGTCTGGTGACCACCGCGACCCCAGGTCCCCGGGTCATGACGGGACACCGGACCAGGTCCCCGAGTCCGGTCGACACCACAGCCCCAGGTCACCGGGTCATGTCGGGACCCAGCCCGGGTCCCCGGGACGGGTTTTTACCCCAGCCGCAGATCACCGGGTCCTGTCGGGTACCCGGGTCGGGTCCCCTGGACAGGTCGGCACCCCGGCCCCGGGTCACGGGGTCATGTCGGGTCGCTGTCCCGGGTACCAGTGTCAGGTGACCACCCCGGCCCCGGGAGACGGAGTCATACCGGGTCCCCGGCCCGGGTCCCCGGGTTGCATCGGGACAAAAGCACCGGATCACTGGATCACGTGGGGGCCCGGGCCCGAGTCCCCGGGTTGCATCGGGACACCAGCGAAGGACCACCGGGTCCTGTAGGGTCCCCGGCCTGGGTCCCCTGGACAGGTCGTTAACCCGGCCCCAGGTCACCGGGTCATGTCGCGCACCCGGCCTGGTTCCCACGTTCCGGTGACCACCCCGGCACCAGGACCCCGGGTCCCGTGGGGACCCCGGCCCCAGGTGACCGGGTCACGCGGGGTCACCGGCCCCAGGTGACCGGGTCAAGTGGGGTCACCGGCCCCAGGTGACCGGGTCACGTGGGGTCACCGGCCCCAGGTGACCGGGTCACGTGGGGTTACCGGCCCCAGGTCAGCGGGTCACGTGGGGACACCGGCCCCAGGTGACCGGGTCACGTGGGGTCACCGGCCCCAGGTCAGCGGGTCATGTGGGGACACCGGCCCCAGGTCACTGGGTCACGTGGGGTCACCGGCCCCAGGTGACCGGGTCACGTGGGGTCACCGGCCCCAGGTGACCGGGTCATGTGGGGTCACCGGCACCAGGTGACCGGGTCACGTGGGGTCACCGGCCCCAGGTGACCGGGTCACGTGGGGACACCGGCCCCAGGTGACCGGGTCACGTGGGGTCACCGGCCCCAGGTGACCGGGTCACGTGGGGTCACCGGCACCAGGTGACCGGGTCACGTGGGGACACCGGCCCCAGGTGACCGGGTCACGTGGGGTCACCGGCCCCAGGTGACCGGGTCACGTGGGGACACCGGCCCCAGGTGACCGGGTCACGTGGGGTCACCGGCCCCAGGTGACCGGGTCACGTGGGGACCCCGGACCCAGGTCAGCGGGTCACGTGGGGACCCCGGACCCAGGTAACCGGGTCATACCGAGTCCCCAGACCCAGGTCACCGGGTCATGTCGGGACCCAGCCTGGGTCCCCGGGACGGGTTTTTACCCCAGCCGCAGATCACCGGGTCCTGTCGGGTACCCGGGTCGGGTCCCCTGGACAGGTCGGCACCCCGGCCCCGGGTCACGGGGTCATGTCGGGTCGCTGTCCCGGGTACCAGTGTCAGGTGACCACCCCGGCCCCGGGAGACGGAGTCATACCGGGTCCCCGGCCCGGGTCCCCGGGTTGCATCGGGACACCAGCGAAGGACCACCGGGTCCTGTCGGGTCCCCGGCCCGGGTCCCCTGGACAGGTCGTTAACCCGGCCCCAGGTCACCGGGTCATGTCGCGCACCCGGCCTGGTTCCCAGGTTCCGGTGACCACCCCGGCACCAGGACCCCGGGTCACGTGGGGACCCCGGCCCCAGGTCAGCGGGTCACGTGGGGACACCGGCCCCAGGTCACCGCGTCAGGTCGGGACCCCGAACCCAGGTCCACGAGTCCGTCGACACCACAGTAACGGGTCACCGGGTCGTGTCGGGTAACCGGCCTGGTTCCAAGGTTCCGATGACCACCCCGGCACCAGGACCCCGGGTCACGTGGGGACACCGGCCCCAGGTGACCGGGTCACGTGGGGACACCGGCCCCAGGTCATCGGGTCACGTGGGGTCACCGGCCCCAGGTGACCGGGTCACGTGGGGTCACCGGCCCCAGGTGACCTGGTAACGTGGGGTCACCGGCCCCAGGTGACCGGGTCACGTGGGGTCACCGGCCTCAGGTGACCGGGTCACGTGGGGTCACCGGCCCCAGGTGACCGGGTCACGTGGGGTCACCGGCCCCAGGTGACCGGGTCACGTGGGGTCACCGGCCCCAGGTGACCGGGTCACGTGGGGACACCGGCCCCAGGTGACCGGGTCACGTGGGGTCACCGGCCCCAGGTGACCGGGTCACGTGGGGTCACCGGCCCCAGGTGACCGGGTCACGTGGGGTCACCGGCCCCAGGTGACCGGGTCACGTGGGGACACCGGCCCCAGGTGACCGGGTCACGTGGGGTCACCGGCCCCAGGTGACCGGGTCACGTGGGGTCACCGGCCCCAGGTGACCGGGTCACGTGGGGTCACCGGCCCCAGGTGACCGGGTCACGTGGGGACACCGGCCCCAGGTGACCGGGTCACGTGGGGTCACCGGCCCCAGGTGACCGGGTCACGTGGGGTCACCGGCCCCAGGTGACCTGGTCACGTGGGGTCACCGGCCCCAGGTGACCGGGTCACGTGGGGTCACCGGCCCCAGGTGACCGGGTCACGTGGGGACACCGGCCTCAGGTCAGCGGGTCACGTGGGGACCCCGGACCCAGGTCAGCGGGTCACGTGGGGACACCGGCCCCAGGTAACCGGGTCATACCGAGTCCCCGGATCCAGGTCACCGGGTCAGTTCGGGACCCCGGACCCAGGTCGGGTCATGTCACGTCCCATGCCCGGGTCCCCGGGTTGGATTTTTACCCAGGCCCCGGGTCACAGGGTCATGTCGGGTCAACGGCCTGGGTACAAGGGTCTGGTGACCACCCCGACCCCAGGTCCCCGGGTCATGACGGGACACCGGACCAGGTCCCTGAGTCCGGTCGACACCACAGCCCCAGGTCACCGGGTCATGTCGGGACCCAGCCCGGGTCCCCGGGACGGGTTTTTACCCCAGCCGCAGATCACCGGGTCCTGTCGGGTACCCGGGTCGGGTCCCCTGGACAGGTCGGCACCCCGGCCCCGGGTCACGGGGTCATGTCGGGTCGCTGTCCCGGGTACCAGTGTCAGGTGACCACCCCGGCCCCGGGAGACGGAGTCATACCGGGTCCCTGGCCCAGGTCCCCGGGTTGCATCGGGACAAAAGCACCGGATCACTGGATCACGTGGGGGCCCGGGCCCGGGTCCCCGGGTTGCATCGGGACACCAGCGAAGGACCACCGGGTCCTGTCGGGTCCCCGGCCCGGGTCCCCTGGACAGGTCGTTAACCCGGCCCCAGGTCACCGGGTCGTGTCGGGTAACCGGCCTGGTTCCCAGGTTCCGGTGACCACCCCGGCACCAGGACCCCGGGTCCCGTGGGGACCCCGGCCCCAGGTGACCGGGTCACGCGGGGTCACCGGCCCCAGGTCAGCGGGTCACGTGGGGTCACCGGCCCCAGGTCAGCGGGTCACGTGGGGACACCGGCCCCAGGTCAGCGGGTCACGTGGGGACACCGGCCCCAGGTCACCGCGTCAGGTCGGGACCCCGAACCCAGGTCCACGAGTCCGTCGACACCACAGCAACGGGTCACCGGGTCGTGTCGGGTAACCGGCCTGGTTCCCAGGTTCCGATGACCACCCCGGCACCAGGACTCTGGGTCACGTGGGGACACCGGCCCCAGGTCACCGGGTCACGTGGGGTCACCGGACCGAGGTGACCCGGTCACGTGGGGACACCGGCCCCAGGTGACCGGGTCACGTGGGGTCACCGGCCCCAGGTGACCGGGTCACGTGGGGTCACCGGCCCCAGGTGACCGGGTCACGTGGGGAAACCGGCCCCAGGTGACCGGGTCACGTGGGGTCACCGGCCCCAGGTGACCGGGTCACGTGGGGTCACCGGCCCCAGGTGACCTGGTCACGTGGGGTCACCGGCCCCAGGTGACCGGGTCACGTGGGGTATCCGGCCCCAGGTGACCGGGTCACGTGGGGACACCGGCCTCAGGTCAGCGGGTCACGTGGGGACCCCGGACCCAGGTCAGCGGGTCACGTGGGGACACCGGCCCCAGGTAACCGGGTCATACCAAGTCCCCGGATCCAGGTCACCGGGTCAGTTCGGGACCCCGGACCCAGGTCGGGTCATGTCACGTCCCATGCCCGGGTCCCCGGGTTGGATTTTTACCCAGGCCCCGGGTCACAGGGTCATGTCGGGTCAACGGCCTGGGTACAAGGGTCTGGTGACCACCCCGACCCCAGGTCCCCGGGTCATGACGGGACACCGGACCAGGTCCCTGAGTCCGGTCGACACCACAGCCCCAGGTCACCGGGTCATGTCGGGACCCAGCCCGGGTCCCCGGGACGGGTTTTTACCCCAGCCGCAGATCACCGGGTCCTGTCGGGTACCCGGGTCGGGTCCCCTGGACAGGTCGGCACCCCGGCCCCGGGTCACGGGGTCATGTCGGGTCGCTGTCCCGGGTACCAGTGTCAGGTGACCACCCCGGCCCCGGGAGACGGAGTCATACCGGGTCCCTGGCCCAGGTCCCCGGGTTGCATCGGGACAAAAGCACCGGATCACTGGATCACGTGGGGGCCCGGGCCCGGGTCCCCGGGTTGCATCGGGACACCAGCGAAGGACCACCGGGTCCTGTCGGGTCCCCGGCCCGGGTCCCCTGGACAGGTCGTTAACCCGGCCCCAGGTCACCGGGTCGTGTCGGGTAACCGGCCTGGTTCCCAGGTTCCGGTGACCACCCCGGCACCAGGACCCCGGGTCCCGTGGGGACCCCGGCCCCAGGTGACCGGGTCACGCGGGGTCACCGGCCCCAGGTCAGCGGGTCACATGGGGTCACCGGCCCCAGGTCAGCGGGTCACGTGGGGACACCGGCCCCAGGTCAGCGGGTCACGTGGGGACACCGGCCCCAGGTCACCGCGTCAGGTCGGGACCCCGAACCCAGGTCCACGAGTCCGTCGACACCACAGCAACGGGTCACCGGGTCGTGTCGGGTAACCGGCCTGGTTCCCAGGTTCCGATGACCACCCCGGCACCAGGACTCTGGGTCACGTGGGGACACCGGCCCCAGGTCACCGGGTCACGTGGGGTCACCGGACCGAGGTGACCCGGTCACGTGGGGACACCGGCCCCAGGTGACCGGGTCACGTGGGGTCACCGGCCCCAGGTGACCGGGTCACGTGGGGTCACCGTCCCCAGGTGACCGGGTCACGTGGGGAAACCGGCCCCAGGTGACCGGGTCACGTGGGGTCACCGGCCCCAGGTGACCGGGTCACGTGGGGTCACCGGCCCCAGGTGACCTGGTCACGTGGGGTCACCGGCCCCAGGTGACCGGGTCACGTGGGGTATCCGGCCCCAGGTGACCGGGTCACGTGGGGACACCGGCCTCAGGTCAGCGGGTCACGTGGGGACCCCGGACCCAGGTCAGCGGGTCACGTGGGGACACCGGCCCCAGGTAACCGGGTCATACCGAGTCCCCGGATCCAGGTCACCGGGTCAGTTCGGGACCCCGGACCCAGGTCGGGTCATGTCACGTCCCATGCCCGGGTCCCCGGGTTGGATTTTTACCCAGGCCCCGGGTCACAGGGTCATGTCGGGTCAACGGCCTGGGTACAAGGGTCTGGTGACCACCCCGACCCCAGGTCCCCGGGTCATGACGGGACACCGGACCAGGTCCCTGAGTCCGGTCGACACCACAGCCCCAGGTCACCGGGTCATGTCGGGACCCAGCCCGGGTCCCCGGGACGGGTTTTTACCCCAGCCGCAGATCACCGGGTCCTGTCGGGTACCCGGGTCGGGTCCCCTGGACAGGTCGGCACCCCGGCCCCGGGTCACGGGGTCATGTCGGGTCGCTGTCCCGGGTACCAGTGTCAGGTGACCACCCCGGCCCCGGGAGACGGAGTCATACCGGGTCCCTGGCCCAGGTCCCCGGGTTGCATCGGGACAAAAGCACCGGATCACTGGATCACGTGGGGGCCCGGGCCCGGGTCCCCGGGTTGCATCGGGACACCAGCGAAGGACCACCGGGTCCTGTCGGGTCCCCGGCCCGGGTCCCCTGGACAGGTCGTTAACCCGGCCCCAGGTCACCGGGTCGTGTCGGGTAACCGGCCTGGTTCCCAGGTTCCGGTGACCACCCCGGCACCAGGACCCCGGGTCCCGTGGGGACCCCGGCCCCAGGTGACCGGGTCACGCGGGGTCACCGGCCCCAGGTCAGTGGGTCACGTGGGGTCACCGGCCCCAGGTCAGCGGGTCACGTGGGGACACCGGCCCCAGGTCAGCGTGTCACGTGGGGACACCGGCCCCAGGTCACCGCGTCAGGTCGGGACCCCGAACCCAGGTCCAGGAGTCCGTCGACACCACAGCCCCGGGTCACCGGGTCGTGTCGGGTAACCGGCCTGGTTCCCAGGTTCCGATGACCACCCCGGCACCAGGACTCTGGGTCACGTGGGGACACCGGCCCCAGGTCACCGGGTCACGTGGGGTCACCGGACCGAGGTGACCCGGTCACGTGGGGACACCGGCCCCAGGTGACCGGGTCACGTGGGGTCACCGGCCCCAGGTGACCGGGTCACGTGGGGTCACCGGCCCCAGGTGACCGGGTCACGTGGGGACACCGGCCCCAGGTGACCGGGTCACGTGGGGTCACCGGCCCCAGGTGACCTGGTCACGTGGGGTCACCGGCCCCAGGTGACCTGGTCACGTGGGGTCACCGGCCCCAGGTGACCGGGTCACGTGGGGTCACCGGCCCCAGGTGACCGGGTCACGTGGGGACACCGGCCTCAGGTCACCGGGTCACGTGGGGACCCCGGACCCAGGTCAGCAGGTCACGTGGGGACACCGGCCCCAGGTAACCGGGTCATACCGAGTCCCCGGACCCAGGTCACCGGGTCAGTTCGGGACCCCGGACCCAGGTCGGGTCATGTCACGTCCCATGCCCGGGTCCCCGGGTTGGATTTTTACCCAGGCCCCGGGTCACAGGGTCATGTCGGGTCAACGGCCTGGGTACAAGGGTCTGGTGACCACCCCGACCCCAGGTCCCCGGGTCATGACGGGACACCGGACCAGGTCCCCGAGTCCGGTCGACACCACAGCCCCAGGTCACCGGGTCATGTCGGGACCCAGCCCGGGTCCCCGGGACGGGTTTTTACCCCAGCCGCAGATCACCGGGTCCTGTCGGGTACCCGGGTCGGGTCCCCTGGACAGGTCGGCACCCCGGCCCCGGGTCACGGGGTCATGTCGGGTCGCTGTCCCGGGTACCAGTGTCAGGTGACCACCCCGGCCCCGGGAGACGGAGTCATACCGGGTCCCCGGCCCGGGTCCCCGGGTTGCATCGGGACAAAAGCACCGGATCACTGGATCACGTGGGGGCCCGGGCCCGGGTCCCCGGGTTGCATCGGGACACCAGCGAAGGACCACCGGGTCCTGTCGGGTCCCCGGCCCGGGTCCCCTGGACAGGTCGTTAACCCGGCCCCAGGTCACCGGGTCATGTCGCGCACCCGGCCTGGTTCCCACGTTCCGGTGACCACCCCGGCACCAGGACCCCGGGTCCCGTGGGGACCCCGGCCCCAGGTGACCGGGTCACGCGGGGTCACCGGCCCCAGGTCAGCGGGTCACGTGGGGTCACCGGCCCCAGGTCAGCGGGTCACGTGGGGACACCGGCCCCAGGTCACCGCGTCAGGTCGGGACCCCGAACCCAGGTCCACGAGTCCGTCGACACCACAGCAACGGGTCACCGGGTCGTGTCGGGTAACCGGCCTGGTTCCCAGGTTCCGATGACCACCCCGGCACCAGGACTCTGGGTCACGTGGGGACACCGGCCCCAGGTCACCGGGTCACGTGGGGTCACCGGCCCCAGGTGACCCGGTCACGTGGGGACACCGGCCCCAGGTGACCGGGTCACGTGGGGTCACCGGCCCCAGGTGACCGGGTCACGTGGGGTCACCGGCCCCAGGTGACCGGGTCACGTGGGGTCACCAGCCCCAGGTGACCGGGTCACGTGGGGTCACCGGCCCCAGGTCAGCGGGTCACGTGGGGTCACCGGCCCCAGGTGACCGGGTCACGTGGGGACACCGGCCCCAGGTGACCGGGTCACGTGGGGTCACCGGCCCCAGCTCAGCGGGTCACGTGGGGACACCGGCCCCAGGTGACTGGGTCACGTGGGGTCACCGGCCCCAGGTCAGCGGGTCACGTGGGGAGACCGGCCCCAGGTCACCGGGTCACGTGGGGTCACCGGCCCCAGGTGACCGGGTCACGTGGGGTCACCGGCCCCAGGTGACCGGGTCAAGTGGGGTCACCGGCCCCAGGTGACCGGGTCACGTGGGGTCACCGGCCCCAGGTGACCGGGTCACGTGGGGTCACCGGCACCAGGTGACCGGGTCACATGGGGACACCGGCCCCAGGTGACCGGGTCACGTGGGGTCACCGGCCCCAGGTGACCGGGTCACGTGGGGTCACCGGCCCCAGGTGACCGGGTCACGTGGGGTCACCGGCCCCAGGTCAGCGGGTCACGTGGGGACACCGGCCCCAGGTGACCGGGTCACGTGGGGTCACCGGCCCCAGGTGACCGGGTCACGTGGGGAAACCGGCCCCAGGTGACCGGGTCACGTGGGGTCACCGGCCCCAGGTCAGCGGGTCACGTGGGGACACCGGCCCCAGGTCACCGCGTCAGGTCGGGACCCCGAACCCAGGTCCACGAGTCCGTCGACACCACAGCCCCGGGTCACCGGGTCGTGTCGGGTAACCGGCCTGGTTCCCAGGTTCCGATGACCACCCCGGCACCAGGACCCCGGGTCACGTGGGGACACCGGCCCCAGGTGACCGGGTCACGTGGGGTCACCGGCCCCAGGTGACCCGGTCACGTGGGGTCAGCGGCCCCCGGTCAGCGGGTCACGTGGGGACACCGGCCCCAGGTGACCGGGTCACGTGGGGTCACCGGCACCAGGTGACCGGGTCACGTGGGGTCACCGGCCCCAGGTGACCTGGTCACGTGGGGTCACCGGCCCCAGGTGACCGGGTCACGTGGGGTCACCGGCCCCAGGTGACCGGGTCACGTGAGGTCACCGGCCCCAGGTGACCGGGTCACGTGGGGTCACCGGCCCCAGGTGACCGGGTCACGTGGGGTCACCGGCCCCAGGTGACCGGGTCACGTGGGGACACCGGCCCCAGGTGACCGGGTCACGTGGGGTCACCGGCCCCAGCTGACCTGGTCACGTGGGGTCATCGGCCCCAGGTGACCGGGTCACGTGGGGTCACCGGCCCCAGGTGACCGGGTCACGTGGGGTCACCGGCCCCAAGTGACCGGGTCACGTGGGGTCACCGGCCCCAGGTGACCGGGTCACGTGGGGACACCGGCCCCAGGTGACCGGGTCACGTGGGGTCACCGGCCCCAGGTGACCGGGTCACGTGGGGTCACCGGCCCCAGGTGACCGGGTCACGTGGGGTCACCGGACCCAGGTCAGCGGGTCACGTGGGGACACCGGCCCCAGGTAACCGGGTCATACCGAGTCCCCGGACCCAGGTCACCGGGTCAGTTCGGGACCCCGGACCCAGGTCGGGTCATGTCATGTCCCATGCCCGGGTCCCCGGGTTGGATTTTTACCCAGGCCCCGGGTCACAGGGTCATGTCGGGTCAACGGCCTGGGTACAAGGGTCTGGTGACCACCCCGACCCCAGGTCCCCGGGTCATGACGGGACACCGGACCAGGTCCCCGAGTCCGGTCGACACCACAGCCCCAGGTCACCGGGTCATGTCGGGACCCAGCCCGGGTCTCCGGGACGGGTTTTTACCCCAGCCGCAGATCACCGGGTCCTGTCGGGTACCCGGGTCGGGTCCCCTGGACAGGTCGGCACCCCGGCCCCGGGTCACGGGGTCATGTCGGGTCGCTGTCCCGGGTACCAGTGTCAGGTGACCACCCCGGCCCCAGGAGACGGAGTCATACCGGGTCCCCGGCCCGGGTCCCCGGGTTGCATCGGGACAAAAGCACCGGATCACTGGATCACGTGGGGGCCCGGGCCCGGGTCCCCGGGTTGCATCGGGACACCAGCGAAGGACCACCGGGTCCTGTCGGGTCCCCGGCCTGGGTCCCCTGGACAGGTCGTTAACCCGGCCCCAGGTCACCGGGTCATGTCGCGCACCCGGCCTGGTTCCCACGTTCCGGTGACCACCCCGGCACCAGGACCCCGGGTCCCGTGGGGACCCCGGCCCCAGGTGACCGGGTCACGCGGGGTCACCGGCCCCAGGTCAGCGGGTCACGTGGGGTCACCGGCCCCAGGTCAGCGGGTCAAGTGGGGACACCGGCCCCAGGTCAGCGGGTCACGTGGGGACACCGGCCCCAGGTCACCGCGTCAGGTCGGGACCCCGAACCCAGGTCCACGAGTCCGTCGACACCACAGCCCCGGGTCACCGGGTCGTGTCCGGTAACCGGCCTGGTTCCCAGGTTCTGATGACCACCCTGGCACCAGGACTCTGGGTCACGTGGGGACACCGGCCCCAGGTCACCGGGTCACGTGGGGTCACCGGACCCAGGTGACCCGGTCACGTGGGGACACCGGCCCCAGGTGACCGGGTCACGTGGGGTCACTGGCCCCAGGTGACCGGGTCACGTGGGGTCACCGGCCCCAGGTGACCGGGTCACGTGGGGACACCGGCCCCAGGTGACCGGGTCACGTGGGGTCACCGGCCCCAGGTGACCGGGTCACGTGGGGTCACCGGCCCCAGGTCAGCGGGTCATGTGGGGTCACCGGCCCCAGGTGACCGGGTCACGTGGGGACACCAGCCCCAGGTGACCGGGTCACGTGGGGTCACCGGCCCCAGGTCAGCGGGTCACGTGGGGACACCGGCCCAAGGTCAGCGGGTCACGTGGGGTCACCGGCCCCAGGTGACCGGGTCACGTGGGGTCACCGGCCCCAGGTGACCGGGTCACGTGGGGACACCGGCCCCAGGTGACCGGGTCACGTGGGGTCTACGGCCCCAGGTGACCGGGTCACGTGGGGTCACCGGCACCAGGTGACCGGGTCACGTGGGGACACCGGCCCCAGGTGACCTGGTCACGTGGGGTCACTGGCCCCAGGTGACCGGGTCACGTGGGGTCACCGGCCCCAGGTGACCCGGTCACGTGGGGTCACCGGCCCCAGGTGACCGGGTCACGTGGGGTCACCGGCCCCAGGTCAGCGGGTCACGTGGGGACACCGGCCCCTGGTGACCGGGTCAAGTGGGGTCACCGGCCCTAGGTGACCGGGTCACGTGGGGACACCGGCCCCAGGTGACCGGGTCACGTGGGGTCACCTGCCCCAGGTCAGCGGGTCACGTGGGGACCCCGGCCCCAGGTGACCGGGTCACGTGGGGACCCCGGACCCAGGTCACCGGGTCATACCGAGTCCCCGGACCCAGGTTGGGTCATGTCACGTCCCATGCCCGGGTCCCCGGGTTGGATTTTTACCCAGGCCCCGGGTCACAGGGTCATGTCGGGTCAACGGCCTGGGTACAAGGGTCTGGTGACCACCCCGACCCCAGGTCCCCGGGTCATGACGGGACACCGGACCAGGTCCCCGAGTCCGGTCGACACCACAGCCCCAGGTCACCGGGTCATGTCGGGACCCAGCCCGGGTCCCCGGGACGGGTTTTTACCCCAGCCGCAGATCACCGGGTCCTGTCGGGTACCCGGGTCGGGTCCCCTGGACAGGTCGGCACCCCGGCCCCGGGTCACGGGGTCATGTCGGGTCGCTGTCCCGGGTACCAGTGTCAGGTGACCACCACGGCCCCGGGAGACGGAGTCATACCGGGTCCCCGGCCCAGGTCCCCGGGTTGCATCGGGACAAAAGCACCGGATCACTGGATCACGTGGGGGCCCGGGCCCGGGTCCCCGGGTTGCATCGGGACACCAGCGAAGGACCACCGGGTCCTGTCGGGTCCCCGGCCCGGGTCCCCTGGACAGGTCGTTAACCCGGCCCCAGGTCACCGGGTCGTGTCGGGTAACCGGCCTGGTTCCCACGTTCCGGTGACCACCCCGGCACCAGGACCCCGGGTCCCGTGGGGACCCCGGCCCCAGGTGACCGGGTCACGCGGGGTCACCGGCCCCAGGTCAGCGGGTCACGTGGGGTCACCGGCCCCAGGTCAGCGGGTCACGTGGGGACACCGGCCCCAGGTCACCGCGTCAGGTCGGGACCCCGAACCCAGGTCCACGAGTCCGTCGACACCACAGCAACGGGTCACCGGGTCGTGTCGGGTAACCGGCCTGGTTCCCAGGTTCCGATGACCACCCCGGCACCAGGACCACGGGTCACGTGGGGACACCGGCCCCAGGTGACCGGGTCACGTGGGGACACCGGCCCCAGGTCACCGGGTCACGTGGGGACACCGGCCCCAGGTCACCGGGTCACGTGGGGTCACCGGCACCAGGTGACTGGGTCACGTGGGGTCACCGGCCCCAGGTGACCTGGTCACGTGGGGTCACCGGCCCCAGGTGACCGGGTCACGTGGGGTCACCGGCCCCAGGTGACCGGGTCACGTGAGGTCACTGGCCCCAGGTGACCGGGTCACGTGGGGTCACCGGCCCCAGGTGACCGGGTCACGTGGGGTCACCGGCCCCAGGTGACCGGGTCACGTGGGGTCACCGGCCCCAGGTGACCGGGTCACGTGGGGACACCGGCCCCAGGTGACCGGGTCACGTGGGGTCACCGGCCCCAGGTGACCGGGTCACGTGGGGTCACCGGCCCCAGGTGACCTGGTCACGTGGGGTCACCGGCCCCAGGTGACCGGGTCACGTGGGGTCACCGGCCCCAGGTGACCGGGTCACGTGGGGTCACCGGCCCCAGGTGACCGGGTCTCGTGGGGTCACCGGCCCCAGGTGACCGGGTCACGTGGGGACACCGGCCCCAGGTGACCGGGTCACGTGGGGTCACCGGCCCCAGGTGACCGGGTCACGTGGGGTCACCGGACCCAGGTCAGCGGGTCACGTGGGGACACCGGCCCCAGGTAACCGGGTCATACCGAGTCCCCGGACCCAGGTCACCGGGTCAGTTCGGGACCCCGGACCCAGGTCGGGTCATGTCACGTCCCATGCCCGGGTCCCCGGGTTGGATTTTTACCCAGGCCCCGGGTCACAGGGTCATGTCGGGTCAACGGCCTGGGTACAAGGGTCTGGTGACCACCCCGACCCCAGGTCCCCGGGTCATGACGGGACACCGGACCAGGTCCCCGAGTCCGGTCGACACCACAGCCCCAGGTCACCGGGTCATGTCGGGACCCAGCCCGGGTCCCCGGGACGGGTTTTTACCCCAGCCGCAGATCACCGGGTCCTGTCGGTTACCCGGGTCGGGTCCCCTGGACAGGTCGGCACCCCGGCCCCGGGTCACGGGGTCATGTCGGGTCGCTGTCCCGGGTACCAGTGTCAGGTGACCACCCCGGCCCCGGGAGACGGAGTCATACCGGGTCCCCGGCCCGGGTCCCCGGGTTGCATCGGGACAAAAGCACCGGATCACTGGATCACGTGGGGGCCCGGGCCCGGGTCCCCGGGTTGCATCGGGACACCAGCGAAGGACCACCGGGTCCTGTCGGGTCCCCGGCCCGGGTCCCCTGGACAGGTCGTTAACCCGGCCCCAGGTCACCGGGTCATGTCGCGCACCCGGCCTGGTTCCCAGGTTCCGGTGACCACCCCGGCACCAGGACCCCGGGTCACGTGGGGACCCCGGCCCCAGGTCAGCGGGTCACGTGGGGACACCGGCCCCAGGTCACCGCGTCAGGTCGGGACCCCGAACCCAGGTCCACGAGTCCGTCGACACCACAGCAACGGGTCACCGGGTCGTGTCGGGTAACCGGCCTGGTTCCCAGGTTCCGATGACCACCCCGGCACCAGGACCCCGGGTCACGTGGGGACACCGGCCCCAGGTGACCGGGTCACGTGGGGTCACCGGCCCCAGGTGACCCGGTCACGTGGGGTCACCGGCCCCAGGTGACCGGGTCACGTGTGGACACCGGCCCCAGGTGACCGGGTCACGTGGGGTCACCGGCACCAGCTGACTGGGTCACGTGGGGTCACCGGCCCCAGGTGACCTGGTCACGTGGGGTCACCGGCCCCAGGTGACCGGGTCACGTGGGGTCACCGGCCCCAGGTGACCGGGTCACGTGGGGTCACCGGCCCCAGGTGACCGGGTCACGTGGGGACACCGGCCCCAGGTGACCGGGTCACGTGGGGTCACCGGCCCCAGGTGACCGGGTCACGTGGGGTCACCGGCCCCAGGTGACCTGGTCACGTGGGGTCACCGGCCCCAGGTGACCGGGTCATGTCGCGCACCCGGCCTGGTTCCCACGTTCCGGTGACCACCCCTGCACCAGGACCCCGGGTCCCGTGGGGACCCCGGCCCCAGGTGACCGGGTCACGAGGGGTCACCGGCCCCAGGTCAGCGGGTCACGTAGGGTCACCGGCCCCAGGTCAGCGGGTCACGTGGGGACCCCGGCCCCAGGTCAGCGGGTCACGTGGGGACACCGGCCCCAGGTCACCGCGTCAGGTCGGGACCCCGAACCCAGGTCCACGAGTCCGTCGACACCACGGCCCCGGGTCACCGGGTCGTGTCGGGTAACCGGCCTGGTTCCCAGGTTCCGATGACCACCCCGGCACAAGGACCCCGGGTCACGTGGGGACACCGGCCCCAGGCGACCGGGTCACGTGGGGTCACCGGCCCCAGGTCAGCGGGTCACGTGGGGACCCCGGCCCCAGTTCACCGGGTCACGTGGGGTCACCGGCCCCAGGTCAGAGGGTCACGTGGGGACCCCGGACCCAGGTCACCGGGTCATGTCGGGACGCAGCCTGGGTCCCCGTGACGGGTTTTTACCCCAGCCGCAGATCACCGGGTCCTGTCGGGTACCCGGGTCGGGTCCCCTGGACAGGTCGGCACCCCGGCCCCGGGTCACGGGGTCATGTCGGGTCGCTGTCCCGGGTACCAGTGTCAGGTGACCACCCCGGCCCCGGGAGACGGAGTCATACCGGGTCCCCGGCCCGGGTCCCCGGGTTGCATCGGGACACCAGCGAAGGACCACCGGGTCCTGTCGGGTCCCCGGCCCGGGTCCCCTGGACAGGTCGTTAACCCGGCCCCAGGTCACCGGGTCATGTCCCGCACCCGGCCTGTTTCCCAGGTTCCGGTGACCACCCCGGCACCAGGACCCCGGGTCACGTGGGGACCCCGGCCCCAGGTCAGCGGGTCACGTGGGGACACCGGCCCCAGGTCACCGCGTCAGGTCGGGACCCCGAACCCAGGTCCACGAGTCCGTCGACACCACAGCCCCGGGTCACCGGGTCGTGTCGGGTAACCGGCCTGGTTCCAAGGTTCCGATGACCACCCCGGCACCAGGACCCCGGGTCACGTGGGGACACCGGCCCCAGGTGACCGGGTCACGTGGGGACACCGGCCCCAGGTCATCGGGTCACGTGGGGTCACCGGCCCCAGGTGACCGGGTCACGTGGGGTCACCGGCCCCAGGTGACCGGGTCACGTGGGGTCACCGGCCCCAGGTGACCGGGTCACGTGGGGTCACCGGCCCCAGGTGACCGGGTCACGTGGGGTCACCGGCCCCAGGTCAGCGGGTCACGTGAGGTCACCGGCCCCAGGTGACCAAGTCACGTGGGGTCACCGGCCCCAGGTGACCGGGTCACGTGGGGTCACCGGCCCCAGGTGACCGGGTCACGTGGGGACACCGGCCCCAGGTGACCGGGTCACGTGGGGTCACCGGCCCCAGTTGACCGGGTCACGTGGGGTCACCGGCCCCAGGTGACCTGGTCACGTGGGGTCACCGGCCCCAGGTGACCGGGTCACGTGGGGTCACCGGCCCCAGTTGACCGGGTCACGTGGGGTCACCGGCCCTAGGTGACCTGGTCACGTGGGGTCACCGGCCCCAGGTGACCGGGTCACGTGGGGTCACCGGCCCCAGGTGACCGGGTCACGTGGGGACACCGGCCCCAGGTCACCGCGTCAGGTCGGGACCCCGAACCCAGGTCCACGAGTCCGTCGACACCACAGCAACGGGTCACCGGGTCGTGTCGGGTAACCGGCCTGGTTCCAAGGTTCCGATGACCACCCCGGCACCAGGACCCCGGGTCACGTGGGGACACCGGCCCCAGGTTACCGGGTCACGTGGGGTCACCGGCCCCAGGTGACCCGGTCACGTGGGGTCACCGGCCCCAGGTGACCGGGTCACGTGGGGACACCGGCCCCAGGTGACCGGGTCACGTGGGGTCACCGGCACCAGGTGACTGGGTCACGTGGGGTCACCGGCCCCAGGTGACCTGGTCACGTGGGGTCACCGGCCCCAGGTGACCGGGTCACGTGGGGTCACCGGCCCCAGGTGACCGGGTCACGTGGGGTCACCGGCCCCAGGTGACCGGGTCACGTGGGGTCACCGGCCCCAGGTGACCGGGTCACGTGGGGACACCGGCCCCAGGTGACCGGGTCACGTGGGGTCACCGGCCCCAGGTGACCGGGTCACGTGGGGTCACCGGCCCCAGGTGACCTGGTCACGTGGGGTCACCTGCCCCAGGTGACCGGGTCATGTCGCGCACCCGGCCTGGTTCCCACGTTCCGGTGACCATCCCGGCACCAGGACCCCGGGTCCCGTGGGGACCCCGGCCCCAGGTGACCGGGTCACGCGGGGTCACCGGCCCCAGTTCAGCGGGTCACGTAGGGTCACCGGCCCCAGGTCAGCGGGTCACGTGGGGACCCCGGCCCCAGGTCAGCGGGTCACGTGGGGACACCGGCCCCAGGTCACCGCGTCAGGTCGGGACCCCGAACCCAGGTCCACGAGTCCGTCGACACCACGGCCCCGGGTCACCGGGTCGTGTCGGGTAACCGGCCTGGTTCCCAGGTTCCGATGACCACCCCGGCACAAGGACCCCGGGTCACGTGGGGACACCGGCCCCAGGCGACCGGGTCACGTGGGGTCACCGGCCCCAGGTCAGCGGGTCACGTGGGGACCCCGGCCCCAGGTCACCGGGTCACGTGGGGTCACCGGCCCCAGGTCAGAGGGTCACGTGGGGACCCCGGACCCAGGTCACCGGGTCATGTCGGGACGCAGCCTGGGTCCCCGGGACGGGTTTTTACCCCAGCCGCAGATCACCGGGTCCTGTCGGGTACCCGGGTCGGGTCCCCTGGACAGGTCGGCACCCCGGCCCCGGGTCACGGGGTCATGTCGGGTCGCTGTCCCGGGTACCAGTGTCAGGTGACCACCCCGGCCCCGGGAGACGGAGTCATACCGGGTCCCCGGCCCGGGTCCCCGGGTTGCATCGGGACACCAGCGAAGGACCACCGGGTCCTGTCGGGTCCCCGGCCCGGGTCCCCTGGACAGGTCGTTAACCCGGCCCCAGGTCACCGGGTCATGTCCCGCACCCGGCCTGGTTCCCAGGTTCCGGTGACCACCCCGGCACCAGGACCCCGGGTCACGTGGGGACCCCGGCCCCAGGTCAGCGGGTCACGTGGGGACACCGGCCCCAGGTCACCGCGTCAGGTCGGGACCCCGAACCCAGGTCCACGAGTCCGTCGACACCACAGCCCCGGGTCACCGGGTCGTGTCGGGTAACCGGCCTGGTTCCAAGGTTCCGATGACCACCTCGGCACCAGGACCCCGGGTCACGTGGGGACACCGGCCCCAGGTGACCGGGTCACGTGGGGACACCGGCCCCAGGTCATCGGGTCACGTGGGGTCACCGGCCCCAGGTGACCGGGTCACGTGGGGTCACCGGCACCAGGTGACCGGGTCACGTGGGGTCACCGGCCCCAGGTGACCGGGTCACGTGGGGTCACCGGCCCCAGGTGACCGGGTCACGTGGGGTCACCGGCCCCAGGTCAGCGGGTCACGTGGGGTCACCGGCCCCAGGTGACCTGGTCACGTGGGGTCACCGGCCCCAGGTGACCGGGTCACGTGGGGTCACCGGCACCAGGTGACCGGGTCACGTGGGGACACCGGCCCCAGGTGACCGGGTCACGTGGGGTCACCGGCCCCAGGTGACCGGGTCACGTGGGGTCACCGGCCCCAGGTGACCGGGTCACGTGGGGTCTCCGGCCCCAGGTGACCGGGTCACGTGGGGTCACCGGCCCCAGGTGACCGGGTCACGTGGGGTCACCGGCCCCAGGTGACCGGGTCACGTGAGGTCACCGGCCCCAGGTGACCAAGTCACGTGGGGTCACCGGCCCCAGGTGACCGGGTCACGTGGGGTCACCGGCACCAGGTGACCGGGTCACGTGGGGTCACCGGCCCCAGGTGACCGGGTCACGTGGGGACACCGGCCCCAGGTGACCGGGTCACGTGGGGTCACCGGCCCCAGGTGACCGGGTCACGTGGGGACACCGGCCTCAGGTCAGCGGGTCACGTGGGGACCCCGGACCCAGGTCAGCGGGTCACGTGGGGACACCGGCCCCAGGTAACCGGGTCATACCGAGTCCCCGGACCCAGGTCACCGGGTCAGTTCGGGACCCCGGACCCAGGTCGGGTCATGTCACGTCCCATGCCCGGGTTCCCGGGTTGGATTTTTACCCAGGCCCCGGGTCACAGGGTCATGTCGGGTCAACGGCCTGGGTACAAGGGTCTGGTGAGCACCCCGACCCCAGGTCTCCGGGTCATGACGGGACACCGGACCAGGTCCCCGAGTCCGGTCGACACCACAGCCCCAGGTCACCGGGTCATGTCGGGACCCAGCCCGGGTCCCCGGGACGGGTTTTTACCCCAGCCGCAGATCACCGGGTCCTGTCGGTTACCCGGGTCGGGTCCCCTGGACAGGTCGGCACCCCGGCCCCGGGTCACGGGGTCATGTCGGGTCGCTGTCCCGGGTACCAGTGTCAGGTGACCACCCCGGCCCCGGGAGACGGAGTCATACCGGGTCCCCGGCCCGGGTCCCCGGGTTGCATCGGGACAAAAGCACCGGATCACTGGATCACGTGGGGGCCCGGGCCCGGGTCCCCGGGTTGCATCGGGACACCAGCGAAGGACCACCGGGTCCTGTCGGGTCCCCGGCCCGGGTCCCCTGGACAGGTCGTTAACCCGGCCCCAGGTCACCGGGTCGTGTCGGGTAACCGGCCTGGTTCCCAGGTTCCGGTGACCACACCGGCACCAGGACCCCGGGTCCCGTGGGGACCCCGGCCCCAGGTGACCGGGTCACGCGGGGTCACCGGCCCCAGGTCAGCGGGTCACGTGGGGTCACCGGCCCCAGGTCAGCGGGTCACGTGGGGACACCGGCCCCAGGTCACCGCGTCAGGTCGGGACCCCGAACCCAGGTCCACGAGTCCGTCGACACCACAGCCCCGGGTCACCGGGTCGTGTCGGGTAACCGGCCTGGTTCCCAGGTTCCGATGACCACCCCGGCACCAGGACTCTGGGTCACGTGGGGACACCGGCCCCAGGTCACCGGGTCACGTGGGGTCACCGGACCCAGGTGACCGGGTCACGTGGGGACACCGGCCCCAGGTGACCGGGTCACGTGGGGTCACCGGCCCCAGGTGACCGGGTCACGTGGGGTCACCGGCCCCAGGTCAGCGGGTCACGTGGGGACACCGGCCCCAGGTGACCGGGTCACGTGGGGTCACCGGCCCCAGGTCAGCGGGTCACGTGGGGACCCTGGCCCCAGGTGACCGGGTCACGTGGGGACCCCGGACCCAGGTAACCGGGCCATACCGAGTCCCCGGACCAGGTCACCTGGTCAGTTCGGGACCCCGGACCCAGGTCGGGTCATGTCACGTCCCATGCCCGGGTCCCCGGGTTGGATTTTTACCCAGGCCCCGGGTCACAGGGTCATGTCGGGTCAACGGCCTGGGTACAAGGGTCTGGTGACCACCCCGACCCCAGGTCCCCGGGTCATGACGGGACACCGGACCAGGTCCCCGAGTCCGGTCGACACCACAGCCCCAGGTCACCGGGTCATGTCGGGACCCAGCCCGGGTCCCCGGGACGGGTTTTTACCCCAGCCGCAGATCACCGGGTCCTGTCGGGTACCCGGGTCGGGTCCCCTGGACAGGTCGGCACCCCGGCCCCGGGTCACGGGGTCATGTCGGGTCGCTGTCCCGGGTACCAGTGTCAGGTGACCACCCCGGCCCCGGGAGACGGAGTCATACCGGGTCCCCGGCCCAGGTCCCCGGGTTGCATCGGGACAAAAGCACCGGATCACTGGATCACGTGGGGGCCCGGGCCCGGGTCCCCGGGTTGCATCGGGACACCAGCGAAGGACCACCGGGTCCTGTCGGGTCCCCGGCCCGGGTCCCCTGGACAGGTCGTTAACCCGGCCCCAGGTCACCGGGTCGTGTCGGGTAACCGGCCTGGTTCCCAGGTTCCGGTGACCACCCCGGCACCAGGACCCCGGGTCCCGTGGGGACCCCGGCCCCAGGTGACCGGGTCACGCGGGGTCACCGGCCCCAGGTCAGCGGGTCACGTGGGGTCACCGGCCCCAGGTCAGCGGGTCACGTGGGGACACCGGCCCCAGGTCACCGCGTCAGGTCGGGACCCCGAACCCAGGTCCACGAGTCCGTCGACACCACAGCAACGGGTCACCGGGTCGTGTCGGGTAACCGGCCTGGTTCCCAGGTTCCGATGACCACCACGGCACCAGGACCCCGGGTCACGTGGGGACACCGGCCCCAGGTGACCGGGTCACGTGGGGTCACCGGCCCCAGGTGACCGGGTCACGTGGGGTCACCGGCCCCAGGTGACCGGGTCACGTGGGGTCACCGGCCCCAGGTGACCGGGTCACGTGGGGACACCGGCCCCAGGTGACCGGGTCACCTGGGGTCACCGGCCCCAGGTGACCGGGTCACGTGGGGTCACCGGCCCCAGGTGACCTGGTCACGTGGGGTCACCGGCCCCAGGTGACCGGGTCACGTGGGGTCACCGGCCCCAGGTGACCGGGTCACGTGGGGTCACCGGCCCCAGGTGACCGGGTCACGTGGGGTCACCGGCCCCAGGTGACCGGGTCTCGTGGGGTCACCGGCCCCAGGTGACCGGGTCACGTGGGGTCACCGGCCCCAGGTGACCGGGTCACGTGGGGTCACCGGCCCCAGGTGACCTGGTCACGTGGGGTCACCGGCCCCAGGTGACCGGGTCACGTGGGGTCACCAGCCCCAGGTGACCGGGTCACGTGGGGACACCGGCCCCAGGTGACCGGGTCACGTGGGGACACCGGCCTCAGGTCAGCGGGTCACGTGGGGACCCCGGACCCAGGTCAGCGGGTCACGTAGGGACACCGGCCCCAGGTAACCGGGTCATACCGAGTCCCCGGACCCAGGTCACCGGGTCAGTTCGGGACCCCGGACCCAGGTCGGGTCATGTCACGTCCCATGCCCGGGTCCCCGGGTTGGATTTTTACCCAGGCCCCGGGTCACAGGGTCATGTCGGGTCAACGGCCTGGGTACAAGGGTCTGGTGACCACCCCGACCCCAGGTCTCCGGGTCATGACGGGACACCGGACCAGGTCCCCGAGTCCGGTCGACACCACAGCCCCAGGTCACCGGGTCATGTCGGGACCCAGCCCGGGTCCCCGGGACGGGTTTTTACCCCAGCCGCAGATCACCGGGTCCTGTCGGGTACCCGGGTCGGGTCCCCTGGACAGGTCAGCACCCCGGCCCCGGGTCACGGGGTCATGTCGGGTCGCTGTCCCGGGTACCAGTGTCAGGTGACCACCCCGGCCCCGGGAGACGGAGTCATACCGGGTCCCCGGCCCGGGTCCCCGGGTTGCATCGGGACAAAAGCACTGGATCACTGGATCACGTGGGGGCCCGGGCCCGGGTCCCCGGGTTGCATCGGGACACCAGCGAAGGACCACCGGGTCCTGTCGGGTCCCCGGCCCGGGTCCCCTGGACAGGTCGTTAACCCGGCCCCAGGTCACCGGGTCATGTCGCGCACCCGGCCTGGTTCCCACGTTCCGGTGACCACCCCGGCACCAGGACCCCGGGTCCCGTGGGGACCCCGGCCCCAGGTGACCGGGTCACGCGGGGTCACCGGCCCCAGGTCAGCGGGTCACGTGGGGTCACCGGCCCCAGGTCAGCGGGTCACGTGGGGACACCGGCCCCAGGTGACCGGGTCACGTGGGGTCACCGGCCCCAGGTCAGCGGGTCACGTGGGGTCACCGGCCCCAGGTGACCGGGTCACGTGGGGTCACCGGCCCCAGGTGACCGGGTCACGTGGAGTCACCGGCCCCAGGTGACCGGGTCACGTGGGGACACCGGCCCCAGGTGACCGGGTCACGTGGGGTCACCGGCCCCAGGTCAGCGGGTCACGTGGGGTCACCGGCCCCAGGTCACCGGGTCACGTGGGGTCACCGGCCCCAGGTGACCGGGTCACGTGGGGTCACCGGCCCCAGGTGACCGGGTCACGTGGGGTCACCGGCCCCAGGTGACCGGGTCACGTGGGGTCACCGGCCTCAGGTGACCGGGTCACGTGGGGACACCGGCCCCAGGTGACCGGGTCACGTGGGGTCACCGGCCCCAGGTGACCGGGTCACGTAGGGTCACCGGCACCAGGTGACCGGGTCACGTGGGGACACCGGCCCCAGGTGACCGGGTCACGTGGGGTCACCGGCCCCAGGCGACCGGGTCACGTGGGGTCACCGGCCCCAGGTGACCGGGTCACGTGGGGTCACCGGCCCCAGGTGACCGGGTCACGTGGGGTCACCGGCCCCAGGTCAGCGGGTCACGTGGGGACACCGGCCCCAGGTGACCGGGTCACGTGGGGTCACCGGCCGCAGGTCAGCGGGTCACGTGGGGACCCCGGCCCCAGATGACCGGGTCACGTGGGGACCCCAGACCCAGGTAACCGGGTCATACCGAGTCCCCGGACCCAGGTCACCGGGTCAGTTCGGGACCCCGGACCCAGGTCGGGTCATGTCACGTCCCATGCCCGGGTCCCCGGGTTGGATTTTTACCCAGGCCCCGGGTCACAGGGTCATGTCGGGTCAACGGCCTGGGTACAAGGGTCTGGTGACCACCCCGACCCCAGGTCCCCGGGTCATGACGGGACACCGGACCAGGTCCCCGAGTCCGGTCGACACCACAGCCCCAGGTCACCGGGTCATGTCGGGACCCAGCCCGGGTCCCCGGGACGGGTTTTTACCCCAGCCGCAGATCACCGCGTCCTGTCGGGTACCCGGGTTGGGTCCCCTGGACAGGTCGGCACCCCGGCCCCGGGTCACGGGGTCATGTCGGGTCGCTGTCCCGGGTACCAGTGTCAGGTGACCACCCCGGCCCCGGGAGACGGAGTCATACCGGGTCCCCGGCCCAGGTCCCCGGGTTGCATCGGGACAAAAGCACCGGATCACTGGATCACGTGGGGGCCCGGGCCCGGGTCCCCGGGTTGCATCGGGACACCAGCGAAGGACCACCGGGTCCTGTCGGGTCCCTGGCCCGGGTCCCCTGGACAGGTCGTTAACCCGGCCCCAGGTCACCGGGTCGTGTCGGGTAACCGGCCTGGTTCCCAGGTTCCGGTGACCACCCCGGCACCAGGACCCCGGGTCCCGTGGGGACCCCGGCCCAAGGTGACCGGCTCACGCGGGGTCACCGGCCCCAGGTCAGCGGGTCACGTGGGGTCACCGGCCCCAGGTCAGCGGGTCACGTGGGGACACCGGCCCCAGGTCACCGCGTCAGGTCGGGACCCCGAACCCAGGTCCACGAGTCCGTCGACACCACAGCAACGGGTCACCGGGTCGTGTCGGGTAACCGGCCTGGTTCCCAGGTTCCGATGACCACCCCGGCACCAGGACCCCGGGTCACGTGGGGACACCGGCCCCAGGTGACCGGGTCACGTGGGGTCACCGGCCCCAGGTGACCCGGTCACGTGGGGTCACCGGCCCCAGGTGACCGGGTCACGTGGGGACACCGGCCCCAGGTGACCGGGTCACGTGGGGTCACCGGACCCAGGTGACCCGGTCACGTGGGGACACCGGCCCCAGGTGACCGGGTCACGTGGGGTCACCGGCCCCAGGTGACCGGGTCACGTGGGGTCACCGGCCCCAGGTGACCGGGTCACGTGGGGACACCGGCCCCAGGTGACCGGGTCACGTGGGGACCCCGGACCCAGGTAACCGGGTCATACCGAGTCCCCGGACCCAGGTCACCGGGTCAGTTCGGGACCCCGGACCCAGGTCGGGTCATGTCACGTCCCATGCCCGGGGACCCGGGTTGGATTTTTACCCAGGCCCCGGGTCACAGGGTCATGTCGGGTCAACGGCCTGGGTACAAGGGTCTGGTGACCACCCCGACCCCAGGTCCCCGGGTCATGACGGGACACCGGACCAGGTCCCCGAGTCCGGTCGACACCACAGCCCCAGGTCACCGGGTCATGTCGGGACCCAGCCCGGGTCCCCGGGACGGGTTTTTACCCCAGCCGCAGATCACCGGGTCCTGTCGGGTACCCGGGTCGGGTCCCCTGGACAGGTCGGCACCCCGGCCCCGGGTCACGGGGTCATGTCGGGTCGCTGTCCCGGGTACCAGTGTCAGGTGACCACCCCGGCCCCGGGAGACGGAGTCATACCGGGTCCCCGGCCCAGGTCCCCGGGTTGCATCGGGACACCAGCGAAGGACCACCGGGTCCTGTCGGGTCCCCGGCCCGGATCCCCTGGACAGGTCGTTAACCCGGCCCCAGGTCACCGGGTCGTGTCGGGTAACCGGCCTGGTTCCCAGGTTCCGGTGACCACCCCGGCACCAGGACCCCGGGTCCCGTGGGGACCCCGGCCCCAGGTGACCGGGTCACGCGGGGTCACCGGCCCCAGGTCAGCGGGTCACGTGGGGTCACCGGCCCCAGGTCAGCGGGTCACGTGGGGACACCGGCCCCAGGTCACCGCGTCAGGTCGGGACCCCGAACCCAGGTCCACGAGTCCGTCGACACCACAGCAACGGGTCACCGGGTCGTGTCGGGTAACCGGCCTGGTTCCCAGGTTCCGATGACCACCCCGGCACCAGGACCCCGGGTCACGTGGGGACACCGGCCCCAGGTGACCGGGTCACGTGGGGTCACCGGCCCCAGGTGACCCGGTCACGTGGGGTCACCGGCCCCAGGTGACCGGGTCACGTGGGGACACCGGCCCCAGGTGACCGGGTCACGTGGGGTCACCGGCACCAGGTGACTGGGTCACGTGGGGTCACCGGCCCCAGGTGACCGGGTCACGTGGGGTCACCGGCCCCAGGTGACCGGGTCACGTGGGGTCACCGGCCCCAGGTGACCGGGTCACGTGAGGTCACCGGCCCCAGGTGACCGGGTCACGTGGGGACACCGGCCCCAGGTGACCGGGTCACGTGGGGTCACCGGCCCCAGGTGACCGGGTCACGTGGGGACACCGGCCCCAGGTGACCGGGTCACGTGGGGTCACCGGCCCCAGGTGACCGGGTCACGTGGGGACCCCGGACCCAGGTCAGCGGGTCACGTGGGGACACCGGCCCCAGGTAACCGGGTCATACCGAGTCCCCGGACCCAGGTCACCGGGTCAGTTCAGGACCCCGGACCCAGGTCGGGTCATGTCACGTCCGATGCCCGGGTCCCCGGGTTGGATTTTTACCCAGGCCCCGGGTCACAGGGTCATGTCGGGTCAACGGCCTGGGTACAAGGGTCTGGTGACCACCCCGACCCCAGGTCTCCGGGTCATGACGGGACACCGGACCAGGTCCCCGAGTCCGGTCGACACCACAGCCCCAGGTCACCGGGTCATGTCGGGACCCAGCCCGGGTCCCCGGGACGGGTTTTTACCCCAGCCGCAGATCACCGGGTCCTGTCGGGTACCCGGGTCGGGTCCCCTGGACAGGTCGGCACCCCGGCCCCGGGTCACGGGGTCATGTCGGGTCGCTGTCCCGGGTACCAGTGTCAGGTGACCACCCCGGCCCCGGGAGACGGAGTCATACCGGGTCCCCGGCCCGGGTCCCCGGGTTGCATCGGGACAAAAGCACCGGATCACTGGATCACGTGGGGGCCCGGGCCCGGGTCCCCGGGTTGCATCGGGACACCAGCGAAGGACCACCGGGTCCTGTCGGGTCCCCGGCCCGGGTCCCCTGGACAGGTCGTTAACCCGGCCCCAGGTCACCGGGTCATGTCGCGCACCCGGCCTGGTTCCCACGTTCCGGTGACTACCCCGGCACCAGGACCCCGGGTCTCGTGGGGACCCCGGCCCCAGGTGACCGGGTCACGCGGGGTCACCGGCCCCAGGTCAGCGGGTCACGTGGGGTCACCGGCCCCAGGTGACCGGGTCACGTGGGGTCACCGGCCCCAGGTGACCGGGTCACGTGGGGTCACCGGCCCCAGGTGACCGGGTCACGTGGGGTCACCGGCCCCAGGTGACCGGGTCACGTGGGGACACCGGCCCCAGGTGACCGGGTCACGTGGGGTCACCGGCCCCAGGTCAGCGGGTCAAGTGGGGACACTGGCCCCAGGTCACCGGGTCACGTGGGGTCACCGGCCCCAGGTGACCGGGTCACGTGGGGTCACCGGCCTCAGGTGACCGGGTCACGTGGGGACACCGGCCCCAGGTGACCGGGTCACGTGGGGTCACCGGCCCCAGGTGACCGGGTCACGTGGGGTCACCGGCACCAGGTGACCGGGTCACGTGGGGACACCGGCCCCAGGTGACCGGGTCACGTGGGGTCACCGGCCATAGGTGACCGGGTCACGTGGGGTCACCGGCCCCAGGTGACCGGGTCACGTGGGGTCACCGGCCCCAGGTCAGCGGGTCACGTGGGGACACCGGCCCCAGGTGACCGGGTCACGTGGGGTCACCGGCCCCAGGTGACCGGGTCACGTGGGGACACCGGCCCCAGGTGACCGGGTCACGTGGGGTCACCGGCCCCAGGTCAGCGGGTCACGTGGGGACACCGGCCCCAGGTAACCAAGGCATGTCGGGACCCAGCCCGGGTCCCCGGGACGGGTTTTTACCCCAGCCGCAGATCACCGGGTCCTGTCGGGTCCCCGGCCCGGGTCCCCTGGACAGGTCGATAACCCGGCCCCAGGTCACCCGGTCATCTCGCGCACCCGGCCTGGTTCCCAGGTTCCGATGACCACCCCGGCACCAGGACCCCGGGTCACGTGGGGACACCGGCCCCAGGTGACCGGGTCACGTGGGGTCACCGGCCCCAGGTCAGCGGGTCACGTGGGGACCCCGGCCCCAGGTCAGCGGGTCACGTGGGGACCCCGGACCCAGGTAACCGGGTCATACCGAGTCCCCGGACCCAGGTCACCGGGTCAGTTCGGGACCCCGGACCCAGGTCGGGTCATGTCACGTCCCATGCCCGGGTCCCCGGGTTGGATTTTTACCCAGGCCCCGGGTCACAGGGTCATGTCGGGTCAACGGCCTGGGTACAAGGGTCTGGTGACCACCCCGACCCCAGGTCCCCGGGTCATGACGGGACACCGGACCAGGTCCCCGAGTCCGGTCGACACCACAGCCCCAGGTCACCGGGTCATGTCGGGACCCAGCCCGGGTCCCCGGGACGGGTTTTTACCCCAGCCGCAGATCACCGGGTCCTGTCGGGTACCCGGGTTGGGTCCCCTGGACAGGTCGGCACCCCGGCCCCGGGTCACGGGGTCATGTCGGGTCGCTGTCCCGGGTACCAGTGTCAGGTGACCACCCCGGCCCCGGGAGACGGAGTCATACCGGGTCCCCGGCCCAGGTCCCCGGGTTGCATCGGGACAAAAGCACCGGATCACTGGATCACGTGGGGGCCCGGGCCCGGGTCCCCGGGTTGCATCGGGACACCAGCGAAGGACCACCGGGTCCTGTCGGGTCCCCGGCCCGGGTCCCCTGGACAGGTCGTTAACCCGGCCCCAGGTCACCGGGTCGTGTCGGGTAACCGGCCTGGTTCCCAGGTTCCGGTGACCACCCCGGCACCAGGACCCCGGGTCCCGTGGGGACCCCGGCCCCAGGTGACCGGGTCACGCGGGGTCACCGGCCCCAGGTGACCGGGTCACGTGGGGTCACCGGCCCCAGGTCAGCGGGTCACGTGGGGACACCGGCCCCAGGTCACCGCGTCAGGTCGGGACCCCGAACCCAGGTCCACGAGTCCGTCGACACCACAGCAACGGGTCACCGGGTCGTGTCGGGTAACCGGCCTGGTTCCCAGGTTCCGATGACCACCCCGGCACCAGGACCCCGGGTCACGTGGGGACACCGGCCCCAGGTGACCGGGTCACGTGGGGTCACCGGCCCCAGGTGACCCGGTCACGTGGGGTCACCGGCCCCAGGTGACCGGGTCACGTGGGGACACCGGCCCCAGGTGACCGGGTCACGTGGGGTCACCGGCACCAGGTGACCTGGTCACGTGGGGTCACCGGCCCCAGGTGACCGGGTCACGTGAGGTCACCGGCCCCAGGTGACCGGGTCACGTGGGGTCACCGGCCCCAGGTGACCGGGTCACGTGGGGTCACCGGCCCCAGGTGACCGGGTCACGTGGGGTCACCGGCCCCAGGTGACCGGGTCACGTGGGGACACCGGCCCCAGGTCAGCGGGTCACGTGGGGACACCGGCCCCAGGTAACCGGGTCATACCGAGTCCCCGGACCCAGGTCACCGGGTCAGTTCGGGACCCCGGACCCAGGTCGGGTCATGTCACGTCCCATGCCCGGGTCCCCGGGTTGGATTTTTACCCAGTCCCCGGGTCACAGGGTCATGTCGGGTCAACGGCCTGGGTACAAGGGTCTGGTGACCACCCCGACCCCAGGTCCCCGGGTCATGACGGGACACCGGACCAGGTCCCCGAGTCCGGTCGACACCACAGCCCCAGGTCACCGGGTCATGTCGGGACCCAGCCCGGGTCCCCGGGACGGGTTTTTACCCCAGCCGCAGATCACCGGGTCCTGTCGGGTACCCGGGTCGGGTCCCCTGGACAGGTCGGCACCCCGGCCCCGGGTCACGGGGTCATGTCGGGTCGCTGTCCCGGGTACCAGTGTCAGGTGACCACCCCGGCCCCGGGAGACGGAGTCATACCGGGTCCCCGGCCCAGGTCCCCGGGTTGCATCGGGACAAAAGCACCGGATCACTGGATCACGTGGGGGCCCGGGCCCGGGTCCCCGGGTTGCATCGGGACACCAGCGAAGGACCACCGGGTCCTGTCGGGTCCCCGGCCCGGATCCCCTGGACAGGTCGTTAACCCGGCCCCAGGTCACCGGGTCGTGTCGGGTAACCGGCCTGGTTCCCAGGATCCGGTGACCACCCCGGCACCAGGACCCCGGGTCCCGTGGGGACCCCGGCCCCAGGTGACCGGGTCACGTGGGGTCACCGGCCCCAGGTCAGCGGGTCACGTGGGGTCACCGGCCCCAGGTCAGCGGGTCACGTGGGGACACCGGCCCCAGGTCACCGCGTCAGGTCGGGACCCCGAACCCAGGTCCACGAGTCCGTCGACACCACAGCAACGGGTCACCGGGTCGTGTCGGGTAACCGGCCTGGTTCCCAGGTTCCGATGACCACCCCGGCACCAGGACCCCGGGTCACGTGGGGACACCGGCCCCAGGTGACCGGGTCACGTGGGGTCACCGGCCCCAGGTGACCCGGTCACGTGGGGTCACCGGCCCCAGGTGACCGGGTCACGTGGGGACACCGGCCCCAGGTCACCGGGTCACGTGGGGTCACCGGCACCAGGTGACCGGGTCACGTGGGGTCACCGGCCCCAGGTGACCTGGTCACGTGGGGTCACCGGCCCCAGGTGACCGGGTCACGTGGGGTCACCGGCCCCAGGTGACCGGGTCACGTGAGGTCACCGGCCCCAGGTGACCGGGTCACGTGGGGACACCGGCCCCAGGTGACCGGGTCACGTGGGGTCACCGGCCCCAGGTGACCGGGTCACGTGGGGACACCGGCCCCAGGTGACCGGGTCACGTGGGGTCACCGGCCCCAGGTGACCGGGTCACGTGGGGACCCCGGACCCAGGTCAGCGGGTCACGTGGGGACACCGGCCCCAGGTAACCGGGTCATACCGAGTCCCCGGACCCAGGTCACCGGGTCAGTTCAGGACCCCGGACCCAGGTCGGGTCATGTCACGTCCCATGCCCGGGTCCCCGGGTTGGATTTTTACCCAGGCCCCGGGTCACAGGGTCATGTCGGGTCAACGGCCTGGGTACAAGGGTCTGGTGACCACCCCGACCCCAGGTCTCCGGGTCATGACGGGACACCGGACCAGGTCCCCGAGTCCGGTCGACACCACAGCCCCAGGTCACCGGGTCATGTCGGGACCCAGCCCGGGTCCCCGGGACGGGTTTTTACCCCAGCCGCAGATCACCGGGTCCTGTCGGGTACCCGGGTCGGGTCCCCTGGACAGGTCGGCACCCCGGCCCCGGGTCACGGGGTCATGTCGGGTCGCTGTCCCGGGTACCAGTGTCAGGTGACCACCCCGGCCCCGGGAGACGGAGTCATACCGGGTCCCCGGCCCGGGTCCCCGGGTTGCATCGGGACAAAAGCACCGGATCACTGGATCACGTGGGGGCCCGGGCCCGGGTCCCCGGGTTGCATCGGGACACCAGCGAAGGACCACCGGGTCCTGTCGGGTCCCCGGCCCGGGTCCCCTGGACAGGTCGTTAACCCGGCCCCAGGTCACCGGGTCATGTCGCGCACCCGGCCTGGTTCCCACGTTCCGGTGACCACCCCGGCACCAGGACCCCGGGTCTCGTGGGGACCCCGGCCCCAGGTGACCGGGTCACGCGGGGTCACCGGCCCCAGGTCAGCGGGTCACGTGGGGTCACCGGCCCCAGGTCAGCGGGTCACGTGGGGACACCAGCCCCAGGTCAGCGGGTCACGTGGGGACACCGGCCCCAGGTCACCGCGTCAGGTCGGGACCCCGAACCCAGGTCCACGAGTCCGTCGACACCACAGCCCCGGGTCACCGGGTCGTGTCAGGTAACCGGCCTGGTTCCCAGGTTCCGATGACCACCCCGGCACCAGGACTCCGGGTCACGTGGGGACACCGGCCCCAGGTGACCGGGTCACGTGGGGTCACCGGCCCCAGGTCAGCGGGTCACGTGGGGTCACCGGCCCCAGGTCAGCGGGTCACGTGGGGTCACCGGCCCCAGGTGACTGGGTCACGTGGGGTCACCGGCCCCAGGTGACCGGGTCACGTGGGGTCACCGGCCCCAGGTGACCGGGTCACGTGGGGTCACCGGCCCCAGGTGACCGGGTCACGTGGGGACACCGGCCCCAGGTGACCGGGTCACGTGGGGTCACCGGCCCCAGGTCAGCGGGTCACGTGGGGACACCGGCCCCAGGTCACCGGGTCACGTGGGGTCACCGGCCCCACGTGACCGGGTCACGTGGGGTCACCGGCCCCAGGTGACCGGGTCACGTGGGGTCACCGGCCTCAGGTGACCGGGTCAAGTGGGGACACCGGCCCCAGGTGACCGGGTCACGTGGGGTCACCGGCCCCAGGTGACCGGGTCACGTGGGGTCACCGGCACCAGGTGACCGGGTCACGTGGGGTCACCGGCCCCAGGTGACCGGGTCACGTGGGGTCACCGGCCATAGGTGACCGGGTCACGTGGGGTCACCGGCCCCAGGTGACCGGGTCACGTGGGGTCACCGGCCCCAGGTCAGCGGGTTACGTGGGGACACCGGCCCCAGGTGACCGGGTCACGTGGGGTCACCGGCCCCAGGTGACCGGGTCACGTGGGGACACCGGCCCCAGGTGACCGGGTCACGTGGGGTCACCGGCCCCAGGTCAGCGGGTCACGTGGGGACACCGGCCCCAGGTAACCAAGGCATGTCCGGACCCAGCCCGGGTCCCCGGGACGGGTTTTTACCCCAGCCGCAGATCACCGGGTCCTGTCGGGTCCCCGGCCCGGGTCCCCTGGACAGGTCGATAACCCGGCCCCAGGTCACCCGGTCATCTCGCGCACCCGGCCTGGTTCCCAGGTTCCGATGACCACCCCGGCACCAGGACCCCGGGTCACGTGGGGACACCGGCCCCAGGTGACCGGGTCACGTGGGGTCACCGGCCCCAGGTGACCGTGTCACGTGGGGACACCGGCCCCAGGTGACCGGGTCACGTGGGGACCCCGGACCCAGGTAACCGGGTCATACCGAGTCCCCGGACCCAGGTCACCGGGTCAGTTCGGGACCCCGGACCCAGGTCGGGTCATGTCACGTCCCATGCCCGGGTCCCCGGGTTGGATTTTTACCCAGGCCCCGGGTCACAGGGTCATGTCGGGTCAACGGCCTGGGTACAAGGGTCTGGTGACCACCCCGACCCCAGGTCCCCGGGTCATGACGGGACACCGGACCAGGTCCCCGAGTCCGGTCGACACCACAGCCCCAGGTCACCGGGTCATGTCGGGACCCAGCCCGGGTCCCCGGGACGGGTTTTTACCCCAGCCGCAGATCACCGGGTCCTGTCGGGTACCCGGGTCGGGTCCCCTGGACAGGTCGGCACCCCGGCCCCGGGTCACGGGGTCATGTCGGGTCGCTGTCCCGGGTACCAGTGTCAGGTGACCACCACGGCCCCGGGAGACGGAGTCATACCGGGTCCCCGGCCCAGGTCCCCGGGTTGCATCGGGACAAAAGCACCGGATCACTGGATCACGTGGGGGCCCGGGCCCGGGTCCCCGGGTTGCATCGGGACACCAGCGAAGGACCACCGGGTCCTGTCGGGTCCCCGGCCCGGGTCCCCTGGACAGGTCGTTAACCCGGCCCCAGGTCACCGGGTCGTGTCGTGTAACCGGCCTGGTTCCCAGGTTCCGGTGACCACCCCGGCACCAGGACCCCGGGTCCCGTGGGGACCCCGGCCCCAGGTGACCGGGTCACGCGGGGTCACCGGCCCCAGGTGACCGGGTCACGTGGGGTCACCGGCCCCAGGTCAGCGGGTCACGTGGGGACACCGGCCCCAGGTCACCGCGTCAGGTCGGGACCCCGAACCCAGGTCCACGAGTCCGTCGACACCACAGCAACGGGTCACCGGGTCGTGTCGGGTAACCGGCCTGGTTCCCAGGTTCCGATGACCACCCCGGCACCAGGACCCCGGGTCACGTGGGGACACCGGCCCCAGGTGACCGGGTCACGTGGGGTCACCGGCCCCAGGTGACCCGGTCACGTGGGGTCACCGGCCCCAGGTGACCGGGTCACGTGGGGACACCGGCCCCAGGTGACCGGGTCACGTGGGGTCACCGGCACCAGGTGACCTGGTCACGTGGGGTCACCGGCCCCAGGTGACCGGGTCACGTGAGGTCACCGGCCCCAGGTGACCGGGTCACGTGGGGTCACCGGCCCCAGGTGACCGGGTCACGTGGGGTCACCGGCCCCAGGTGACCGGGTCACGTGGGGTCACCGGCCCCAGGTGACCTGGTCACGTGGGGTCACCGGCCCCACGTGACCGGGTCACGTGGGGTCACCGGCCCCACGTGACCGGGTCACGTGGGGTCACCGGCCCCAGGTGACCGGGTCACGTGGGGTCACCGGCCCCAGGTGACCGGGTCACGTGGGGTCACCGGCCCCAGGTGACCGGGTCACGTGGGGACACCGGCCCCAGGTCAGCGGGTCACGTGGGGACACCGGCCCCAGGTAACCGGGTCATACCGAGTCCCCGGACCCAGGTCACCGGGTCAGTTCGGGACCCCGGACCCAGGTCGGGTCATGTCACGTCCCATGCCCGGGTCCCCGGGTTGGATTTTTACCCAGTCCCCGGGTCACAGGGTCATGTCGGGTCAACGGCCTGGGTACAAGGGTCTGGTGACCACCCCGACCCCAGGTCCCCGGGTCATGACGGGACACCGGACCAGGTCCCCGAGTCCGGTCGACACCACAGCCCCAGGTCACCGGGTCATGTCGGGACCCAGCCCGGATCCCAGGAACGGGTTTTTACCCCAGCCGCAGATCACCGGGTCCTGTCGGGTACCCGGGTCGGGTCCCCTGGACAGGTCGGCACCCCGGCCCCGGGTCACGGGGTCATGTCGGGTCGCTGTCCCGGGTACCAGTGTCAGGTGACCACCCCGGCCCCGGGAGACGGAGTCATACCGGGTCCCCGGCCCAGGTCCCCGGGTTGCATCGGGACAAAAGCACCGGATCACTGGATCACGTGGGGGCCCGGGCCCGGGTCCCCGGGTTGCATCGGGACACCAGCGAAGGACCACCGGGTCCTGTCGGGTCCCCGGCCCGGATCCCCTGGACAGGTCGTTAACCCGGCCCCAGGTCACCGGGTCGTGTCGGGTAACCGGCCTGGTTCCCAGGTTCCGGTGACCACCCCGGCACCAGGACCCCGGGTCCCGTGGGGACCCCGGCCCCAGGTGACCGGGTCACGCGGGGTCACCGGCCCCAGGTCAGCGGGTCACGTGGGGTCACCGGCCCCAGGTCAGCGGGTCACGTGGGGACACCGGCCCCAGGTCACCGCGTCAGGTCGGGACCCCGAACCCAGGTCCACGAGTCCGTCGACACCACAGCAACGGGTCACCGGGTCGTGTCGGGTAACCGGCCTGGTTCCCAGGTTCCGATGACCACCCCGGCACCAGGACCCCGGGTCACGTGGGGACACCGGCCCCAGGTGACCGGGTCACGTGGGGTCACCGGCCCCAGGTGACCCGGTCACGTGGGGTCACCGGCCCCAGGTGACCGGGTCACGTGGGGACACCGGCCCCAGGTCACCGGGTCACGTGGGGTCACCGGCACCAGGTGACCGGGTCACGTGGGGTCACCGGCCCCAGGTGACCTGGTCACGTGGGGTCACCGGCCCCAGGTGACCGGGTCACGTGGGGTCACCGGCCCCAGGTGACCGGGTCACGTGAGGTCACCGGCCCCAGGTGACCGGGTCACGTGGGGACACCGGCCCCAGGTGACCGGGTCACGTGGGGTCACCGGCCCCAGGTGACCGGGTCACGTGGGGTCACCGGCCCCAGGTGACCGGGTCACGTAGGGACACCGGCCTCAGGTCAGCGGGTCACGTGGGGACCCCGGACCCAGGTCAGCGGGTCACGTGGGGACACCGGCCCCAGGTAACCGGGTCATACCGAGTCCCCGGACCCAGGTCACCGGGTCAGTTCAGGACCCCGGACCCAGGTCGGGTCATGTCACGTCCCATGCCCGGGTCCCCGGGTTGGATTTTTACCCAGGCCCCGGGTCACAGGGTCATGTCAGGTCAACGGCCTGGGTACAAGGGTCTGGTGACCACCCCGACCCCAGGTCTCCGGGTCATGACGGGACACCGGACCAGGTCCCCGAGTCCGGTCGACACCACAGCCCCAGGTCACCGGGTCATGTCGGGACCCAGCCCGGGTCCCCGGGACGGGTTTTTACCCCAGCCGCAGATCACCGGGTCCTGTCGGGTACCCGGGTCGGGTCCCCTGGACAGGTCGGCACCCCGGCCCCGGGTCACGGGGTCATGTCGGGTCGCTGTCCCGGGTACCAGTGTCAGGTGACCACCCCGGCCCCGGGAGACGGAGTCATACCGGGTCCCCGGCCCGGGTCCCCGGGTTGCATCGGGACAAAAGCACCGGATCACTGGATCACGTGGGGGCCCGGGCCCGGGTCCCCGGGTTGCATCGGGACACCAGCGAAGGACCACCGGGTCCTGTCGGGTCCCCGGCCCGGGTCCCCTGGACAGGTCGTTAACCCGGCCCCAGGTCACCGGGTCATGTCGCGCACCCGGCCTGGTTCCCACGTTCCGGTGACCACCCCGGCACCAGGACCCCCGGGTCTCGTGGGGACCCCGGCCCCAGGTGACCGGGTCACGCGGGGTCACCGGCCCCAGGTCAGCGGGTCACGTGGGGTCACCGGCCCCAGGTCAGCGGGTCACGTGGGGACACCAGCCCCAGGTCAGCGGGTCACGTGGGGACACCGGCCCCAGGTCACCGCGTCAGGTCGGGACCCCGAACCCAGGTCCACGAGTCCGTCGACACCACAGCCCCGGGTCACCGGGTCGTGTCAGGTAACCGGCCTGGTTCCCAGGTTCCGATGACCACCCCGGCACCAGGACTCCGGGTCACGTGGGGACACCGGCCCCAGGTGACCGGGTCACGTGGGGTCACCGGCTCCAGGTCAGCGGGTCACGTGGGGACACCGGCCCCAGGTCACCGGGTCACGTGGGGTCACCGGCCCCAGGTGACCGGGTCACGTGGGGTCACCGGCCACAGGTGACCGGGTCACGTGGGGTCACCGGCCCCAGGTGACCGGGTCACGTGGGGACACCGGCCCCAGGTGACCGGGTCACGTGGGGTCACCTGCACCAGGTGACCGGGTCACGTGGGGACACCGGCCCCAGGTGACCGGGTCACGTGGGGTCACCGGCCCCAGGTGACCGGGTCACGTGGGGTCACCGGCCCCAGGTGACCGGGTCACGTGGGGTCACCGGCCCCAAGTGACCGGGTCACGTGGGGTCACCGGCCCCAGGTGACCGGGTCACGTGGGGTCACCGGCCCCAGGTGACCGGGTCACGTGGGGTCACCGGCCCCAGGTGACCTGGTCACGTGGGGTCACCGGCCCCAGGTGACCGGGTCACGTGGTGTCACCGGCCCCAGGTGACCGGGTCACGTGGGGACACCGGCCCCAGGTGACCGGGTCACGTGGGGTCACCGGCCCCAGGTGACCGGGTCACGTGGGGTCACCGGACCCAGGTCAGCGGGTCACGTGGGGACCCCGGCCCCAGGTAACCGGGTCATACCGAGTCCCCGGACCCAGGTCACTGGGTCAGTTCGGGACCCCGGACCCAGTTCGGGTCATGTCACGTCCCATGCCCGGGTCCCCGGGTTGGATTTTTACCCAGGCCCCGGGTCACAGGGTCATGTCGGGTCAACGGCCTGGGTACAAGGGTCTGGTGACCACCCCGACCCCAGGTCCCCGGGTCATGACGGGACACCGGACCAGGTCCCCGAGTCCGGTCGACACCACAGCCCCAGGTCACGGGGTCATGTCGGGACCCAGCCCGGGTCCCCGGGACGGGTTTTTACCCCAGCCGCAGATCACCGGGTCCTGTCGGGTACCCGGGTCGGGTCCCCTGGACAGGTCGGCACCCCGGCCCCGGGTCACGGGGTCATGTCGGGTCGCTGTCCCGGGTACCAGTGTCAGGTGACCACCCCGGCCCCGGGAGACGGAGTCATACCGGGTCCCCGGCCCGGGTCCCCGGGTTGCATCGGGACACCAGCGAAGGACCACCGGGTCCTGTCGGGTCCCCGGCCCGGGTCCCCTGGACAGGTCGTTAACCCGGCCCCAGGTCACCGGGTCATGTCGCGCACCCGGCCTGGTTCCCAGGTTCCGGTGACCACCCCGGCACCAGGACCCCGGGTCACGTGGGGACCCCGGCCCCAGGTCAGCGGGTCACGTGGGGACACCGGCCCCAGGTCACCGCGTCAGGTCGGGACCCCGAACCCAGGTCCACGAGTCCGTCGACACCACAGCCCCGGGTCACCGGGTCGTGTCGGGTAACCGGCCTGGTTCCAAGGTTCCGATGACCACCCCGGCACCAGGACCCCGGGTCACGTGGGGACACCGGCCCCAGGTGACCGGGTCACGTGGGGACACCGGCCCCAGGTCATCAGGTCACGTGGGGTCACCGGCCCCAGGTCACCGGGTCACGTGGGGTCACCGGCCCCAGGTGACCGGGTCACGTGGGGTCACCGGCCCCAGGTGACCGGGTCACGTGGGGTCACCGGCACCAGGTGACCTGGTCACGTGGGGTCACCGGCCCCAGGTGACCGGGTCACGTGAGGTCACCGGCCCCAGGTGACCGGGTCACGTGGGGTCACCGGCCCCAGGTGACCGGGTCACGTGGGGTCACCGGCCCCAGGTGACCGGGTCACGTGGGGTCACCGGCCCCAGGTGACCTGGTCACGTGGGGTCACCGGCCCCACGTGACCGGGTCACGTGGGGTCACCGGCCCCACGTGACCGGGTCACGTGGGGTCACCGGCCCCAGGTGACCGGGTCACGTGGGGTCACCGGCCCCAGGTGACCGGGTCACGTGGGGTCACCGGCCCCAGGTGACCGGGTCACGTGGGGACACCGGCCCCAGGTCAGCGGGTCACGTGGGGACACCGGCCCCAGGTAACCGGGTCATACCGAGTCCCCGGACCCAGGTCACCGGGTCAGTTCGGGACCCCGGACCCAGGTCGGGTCATGTCACGTCCCATGCCCGGGTCCCCGGGTTGGATTTTTACCCAGTCCCCGGGTCACAGGGTCATGTCGGGTCAACGGCCTGGGTACAAGGGTCTGGTGACCACCCCGACCCCAGGTCCCCGGGTCATGACGGGACACCGGACCAGGTCCCCGAGTCCGGTCGACACCACAGCCCCAGGTCACCGGGTCATGTCGGGACCCAGCCCGGATCCCAGGAACGGGTTTTTACCCCAGCCGCAGATCACCGGGTCCTGTCGGGTACCCGGGTCGGGTCCCCTGGACAGGTCGGCACCCCGGCCCCGGGTCACGGGGTCATGTCGGGTCGCTGTCCCGGGTACCAGTGTCAGGTGACCACCCCGGCCCCGGGAGACGGAGTCATACCGGGTCCCCGGCCCAGGTCCCCGGGTTGCATCGGGACAAAAGCACCGGATCACTGGATCACGTGGGGGCCCGGGCCCGGGTCCCCGGGTTGCATCGGGACACCAGCGAAGGACCACCGGGTCCTGTCGGGTCCCCGGCCCGGATCCCCTGGACAGGTCGTTAACCCGGCCCCAGGTCACCGGGTCGTGTCGGGTAACCGGCCTGGTTCCCAGGTTCCGGTGACCACCCCGGCACCAGGACCCCGGGTCCCGTGGGGACCCCGGCCCCAGGTGACCGGGTCACGCGGGGTCACCGGCCCCAGGTCAGCGGGTCACGTGGGGTCACCGGCCCCAGGTCAGCGGGTCACGTGGGGACACCGGCCCCAGGTCACCGCGTCAGGTCGGGACCCCGAACCCAGGTCCACGAGTCCGTCGACACCACAGCAACGGGTCACCGGGTCGTGTCGGGTAACCGGCCTGGTTCCCAGGTTCCGATGACCACCCCGGCACCAGGACCCCGGGTCACGTGGGGACACCGGCCCCAGGTGACCGGGTCACGTGGGGTCACCGGCCCCAGGTGACCCGGTCACGTGGGGTCACCGGCCCCAGGTGACCGGGTCACGTGGGGACACCGGCCCCAGGTCACCGGGTCACGTGGGGTCACCGGCACCAGGTGACCGGGTCACGTGGGGTCACCGGCCCCAGGTGACCTGGTCACGTGGGGTCACCGGCCCCAGGTGACCGGGTCACGTGGGGTCACCGGCCCCAGGTGACCGGGTCACGTGAGGTCACCGGCCCCAGGTGACCGGGTCACGTGGGGACACCGGCCCCAGGTGACCGGGTCACGTGGGGTCACCGGCCCCAGGTGACCGGGTCACGTGGGGTCACCGGCCCCAGGTGACCGGGTCACGTAGGGACACCGGCCTCAGGTCAGCGGGTCACGTGGGGACCCCGGACCCAGGTCAGCGGGTCACGTGGGGACACCGGCCCCAGGTAACCGGGTCATACCGAGTCCCCGGACCCAGGTCACCGGGTCAGTTCAGGACCCCGGACCCAGGTCGGGTCATGTCACGTCCCATGCCCGGGTCCCCGGGTTGGATTTTTACCCAGGCCCCGGGTCACAGGGTCATGTCAGGTCAACGGCCTGGGTACAAGGGTCTGGTGACCACCCCGACCCCAGGTCTCCGGGTCATGACGGGACACCGGACCAGGTCCCCGAGTCCGGTCGACACCACAGCCCCAGGTCACCGGGTCATGTCGGGACCCAGCCCGGGTCCCCGGGACGGGTTTTTACCCCAGCCGCAGATCACCGGGTCCTGTCGGGTACCCGGGTCGGGTCCCCTGGACAGGTCGGCACCCCGGCCCCGGGTCACGGGGTCATGTCGGGTCGCTGTCCCGGGTACCAGTGTCAGGTGACCACCCCGGCCCCGGGAGACGGAGTCATACCGGGTCCCCGGCCCGGGTCCCCGGGTTGCATCGGGACAAAAGCACCGGATCACTGGATCACGTGGGGGCCCGGGCCCGGGTCCCCGGGTTGCATCGGGACACCAGCGAAGGACCACCGGGTCCTGTCGGGTCCCCGGCCCGGGTCCCCTGGACAGGTCGTTAACCCGGCCCCAGGTCACCGGGTCATGTCGCGCACCCGGCCTGGTTCCCACGTTCCGGTGACCACCCCGGCACCAGGACCCCGGGTCTCGTGGGGACCCCGGCCCCAGGTGACCGGGTCACGCGGGGTCACCGGCCCCAGGTCAGCGGGTCACGTGGGGTCACCGGCCCCAGGTCAGCGGGTCACGTGGGGACACCAGCCCCAGGTCAGCGGGTCACGTGGGGACACCGGCCCCAGGTCACCGCGTCAGGTCGGGACCCCGAACCCAGGTCCACGAGTCCGTCGACACCACAGCCCCGGGTCACCGGGTCGTGTCAGGTAACCGGCCTGGTTCCCAGGTTCCGATGACCACCCCGGCACCAGGACTCCGGGTCACGTGGGGACACCGGCCCCAGGTGACCGGGTCACGTGGGGTCACCGGCTCCAGGTCAGCGGGTCACGTGGGGACACCGGCCCCAGGTCACCGGGTCACGTGGGGTCACCGGCCCCAGGTGACCGGGTCACGTGGGGTCACCGGCCACAGGTGACCGGGTCACGTGGGGTCACCGGCCCCAGGTGACCGGGTCACGTGGGGACACCGGCCCCAGGTGACCGGGTCACGTGGGGTCACCTGCACCAGGTGACCGGGTCACGTGGGGACACCGGCCCCAGGTGACCGGGTCACGTGGGGTCACCGGCCCCAGGTGACCGGGTCACGTGGGGTCACCGGCCCCAGGTGACCGGGTCACGTGGGGTCACCGGCCCCAAGTGACCGGGTCACGTGGGGTCACCGGCCCCAGGTGACCGGGTCACGTGGGGTCACCGGCCCCAGGTGACCGGGTCACGTGGGGTCACCGGCCCCAGGTGACCTGGTCACGTGGGGTCACCGGCCCCAGGTGACCGGGTCACGTGGTGTCACCGGCCCCAGGTGACCGGGTCACGTGGGGACACCGGCCCCAGGTGACCGGGTCACGTGGGGTCACCGGCCCCAGGTGACCGGGTCACGTGGGGTCACCGGACCCAGGTCAGCGGGTCACGTGGGGACCCCGGCCCCAGGTAACCGGGTCATACCGAGTCCCCGGACCCAGGTCACTGGGTCAGTTCGGGACCCCGGACCCAGTTCGGGTCATGTCACGTCCCATGCCCGGGTCCCCGGGTTGGATTTTTACCCAGGCCCCGGGTCACAGGGTCATGTCGGGTCAACGGCCTGGGTACAAGGGTCTGGTGACCACCCCGACCCCAGGTCCCCGGGTCATGACGGGACACCGGACCAGGTCCCCGAGTCCGGTCGACACCACAGCCCCAGGTCACGGGGTCATGTCGGGACCCAGCCCGGGTCCCCGGGACGGGTTTTTACCCCAGCCGCAGATCACCGGGTCCTGTCGGGTACCCGGGTCGGGTCCCCTGGACAGGTCGGCACCCCGGCCCCGGGTCACGGGGTCATGTCGGGTCGCTGTCCCGGGTACCAGTGTCAGGTGACCACCCCGGCCCCGGGAGACGGAGTCATACCGGGTCCCCGGCCCGGGTCCCCGGGTTGCATCGGGACAAAAGCACCGGATCACTGGATCACGTGGGGGCCCGGGCCCGGGTCCCCGGGTTGCATCGGGACACCAGCGAAGGACCACCGGGTCCTGTCGGGTCCCCGGCCCGGGTCCCCTGGACAGGTCGTTAACCCGGCCCCAGGTCACCGGGTCATGTCGCGCACCCGGCCTGGTTCCCAGGTTCCGGTGACCACCCCGGCACCAGGACCCCGGGTCACGTGGGGACCCCGGCCCCAGGTCAGCGGGTCACGTGGGGACACCGGCCCCAGGTCACCGCGTCAGGTCGGGACCCCGAACCCAGGTCCACGAGTCCGTCGACACCACAGCCCCGGGTCACCGGGTCGTGTCGGGTAACCGGCCTGGTTCCAAGGTTCCGATGACCACCCCGGCACCAGGACCCCGGGTCACGTGGGGACACCGGCCCCAGGTGACCGGGTCACGTGGGGACACCGGCCCCAGGTCATCAGGTCACGTGGGGTCACCGGCCCCAGGTCACCGGGTCACGTGGGGTCACCGGCCCCAGGTGACCGGGTCACGTGGGGTCACCGGCCCCAGGTGACCGGGTCACGTGGGGTCACCGGCCCCAGGTGACCGGGTCACGTGGGGTCACCGGCCCCAGGTGACCGGGTCACGTGGGGTCACCGGCCCCAGGTGACCGGGTCACGTGGGGACACCGGCCCCAGGTGACCGGGTCACGTGGGGTCACCGGCCCCAGGTGACCGGGTCACGTGGGGTCACCGGCCCCAGGTGACCTGGTCACGTGGGGTCACCGGCCCCAGGTGACCGGGTCACGTGGGGTCACCGGCCCCAGGTGACCGGGTCACGTGGGGTCACCGGCCCCAGGTGACCGGGTCACGTGGGGACACCGGCCCCAGGTGACCGGGTCACGTGGGGTCACCGGCCCCAGGTGACCGGGTCACGTGGGGTCACCGGCCCCAGGTGACCTGGTCACGTGGGGTCACCGGCCCCAGGTGACCGGGTCACGTGGGGTCACCGGCCCCAGGTGACCGGGTCACGTGGGGACACCGGCCCCAGGTGACCGGGTCACGTGGGGTCACCGGCCCCATGTGACCGGGTCACGTTGCGTCACCGGCCCCAGGTGACCGGGTCACGTGGGGACACCGGCCCCAGGTAACCGGGTCATACCGAGTCCCCGGACCCAGGTCACCGGGTCAGTTCGGGACCCCGGACCCAGGTCGGGTCATGTCACGTCCCATGCCCGGGTCCCCGGGTTGGATTTTTACCCAGGCCCCGGGTCACAGGGTCATGTCGGGTCAACGGCCTGGGTACAAGGGTCTGGTGACCACCCCGACCCCAGGTCCCCGGGTCATGACGGGACACCGGACCAGGTCCCCGAGTCCGGTCGACACCACAGCCCCAGGTCACCGGGTCATGTCGGGACCCAGCCCGGGTCCCCGGGACGGGTTTTTACCCCAGCCGCAGATCACCGGGTCCTGTCGGGTACCCGGGTCGGGTCCCCTGGACAGGTCGGCACCCCGGCCCCGGGTCACGGGGTCATGTCGGGTCGCTGTCCCGGGTACCAGTGTCAGGTGACCACCCCGGCCCCGGGAGACGGAGTCATACCGGGTCCCCGGCCCGGGTCCCCGGGTTGCATCGGGACACCAGCGAAGGACCACCGGGTCCTTTCGGGTCCCCGGCCCGGGTCCCCTGGACAGGTCGTTAACCCGGCCCCAGGTCACCGGGTCATGTTTCGCACCCGGCCTGGTTCCCAGGTTCCGGTGACCACCCCGGCACCAGGACCCCGGGTCACGTGGGGACCCCGGCCCCAGGTCAGCGGGTCACGTGGGGACACCGGCCCCAGGTCACCGCGTCAGGTCGGGACCCCGAACCCAGGTCCACGAGTCCGTCGACACCATAGCCCCGGGTCACCGGGTCGTGTCGGGTAACCGGCCTGGTTCCAAGGTTCCGATGACCACCCCGGCACCAGGACCCCGGGTCACGTGGGGACACCGGCCCCAGGTCATCGGGTCACGTGGGGTCACCGGCCCCAGGTGACCGGGTCACGTGGGGTCACCGGCACCAGGTGACCTGGTCACGTGGGGTCACCGGCCCCAGGTGACCGGGTCACGTGGGGTCACCGGCCCCAGGTGACCGGGTCAAGTGGGGTCACCGGCCCCAGGTGACCGGGTCACGTGGGGTCACCGGCCCCAGGTGACCGGGTCACGTGGGGACACCGGCCCCAGGTGACCGGGTCACGTGGGGTCACCGGCCCCAGGTGACCGGGTCACGTGGGGTCACCGGCCCCAGGTGACCGGGTCACGTGGGGACACCGGCCCCAGGTGACCGGGTCACGTGGGGTCACCGGCCCCAGGTGACCTGGTCACGTGGGGTCACCGGCCCCAGGTGACCGGGTCACGTGGGGACACCGGCCCCAGGTGACCGGGTCACGTGGGGTCACCGGCCCCAGGTGACCGGGTCACGTGGGGTCACCGGCCCCAGGTGACCCGGTCACGTGGGGTCACCGGCCCCAGGTGACCGGGTCACGTGGGGTCACCGGCCCCAGGTGACCGGGTCACGTGGGGTCACCGGCCCCAGGTGACCGGGTCACGTGGGGACACCGGCCCCAGGTGACCGGGTCACGTGGGGTCACCGGCCCCAGGTGACCTGGTCACGTGGGGTCACCGGCCCCAGGTGACCGGGTCACGTGGGGTCACCGGCCCCAGGTGACCGAGTCACGTGGGGACACCGGCCTCAGGTCAGCGGGTCACGTGGGGACCCCGGACCCAGGTCAGCGGGTCAACGTGGGGACACCGGCCCCAGGTAACCGGGTCATACCGATTCCCCGGACCCAGGTCACCGGGTCAGTTCGGGACCCCGGACCCAGGTCGGGTCATGTCACGTCCCATGCCCGGGTCCCCGGGTTGGATTTTTACCCAGGCCCCGGGTCACAGGGTCATGTCGGGTCAACGGCCTGGGTACAAGGGTCTGGTGACCACCCCGACCCCAGGTCTCCGGGTCATGACGGGACACCGGACCAGGTCCCCGAGTCCGGTCGACACCACAGCCCCAGGTCACCGGGTCATGTCGGGACCCAGCCCGGGTCCCCGGGACGGGTTTTTACCCCAGCCGCAGATCACCGGGTCCTGTCGGGTACCCGGGTCGGGTCCCCTGGACAGGTCGGCACCCCGGCCCCGGGTCACGGGGTCATGTCGGGTCGCTGTCCCGGGTACCAGTGTCAGGTGACCACCCCGGCCCCGGGAGACGGAGTCATACCGGGTCCCCGGCCCGGGTCCCCGGGTTGCATCGGGACAAAAGCACCGGATCACTGGATCACGTGGGGGCCCGGGCCCGGGTCCCCGGGTTGCATCGGGACACCAGCGAAGGACCACCGGGTCCTGTCGGGTCCCCGGCCCGGGTCCCCTGGACAGGTCGTTAACCCGGCCCCAGGTCACCGGGTCATGTCGCGCACCCGGCCTGGTTCCCACGTTCCGGTGACCACCCCGGCACCAGGACCCCGGGTCCCGTGGGGACCCCGGCCCCAGGTGACCGGGTCACGCGGGGTCACCGGCCCCAGGTCAGCGGGTCACGTGGGGTCACCGGCCCCAGGTCAGCGGGTCACGTGGGGACACCGGCCCCAGGTCAGCGGGTCACGTGGGGACACCGGCCCCAGGTCACCGCGTCAGGTCGGGACCCCGAACCCAGGTCCACGAGTCCGTCGACACCACAGCCCCGGGTCACCGGGTCGTGTCGGGTAAGCGGCCTGGTTCCCAGGTTCCGATGACCACCCCGGCACCAGGACTCCGGGTCACGTGGGGACACCGGCCCCAGGTCACCGGGTCACGTGGGGACCCCGGACCCAGGTAACCGGGTCATACCGAGTCCCCGGACCCAGGTCACCGGGTCAGTTCGGGACCCCGGACCCAGGTCGGGTCATGTCACGTCCCATGCCCGGGTCCCCGGGTTGGATTTTTACCCAGGCCCCGGGTCACAGGGTCATGTCGGGGCAACGGCCTGGGTACAAGGGTCTGGTGACCACCCCGACCCCAGGTCCCCGGGTCATGACGGGACACCGGACCAGGTCCCCGAGTCCGGTCGACACCACAGCCCCAGGTCACCGGGTCATGTCGGGACCCAGCCCGGGTCCCCGGGACGGGTTTTTACCCCAGCCGCAGATCACCGGGTCCTGTCGGGTACCCGGGTCGGGTCCCCTGGACAGGTCGGCACCCCGGCCCCGGGTCACGGGGTCATGTCGGGTCGCTGTCCCGGGTACCAGTGTCAGGTGACCACCCCGGCCCCGGGAGACGGAGTCATACCGGGTCCCCGGCCCAGGTCCCCGGGTTGCATCGGGACAAAAGCACCGGATCACTGGATCACGTGGGGGCCCGGGCCCGGGTCCCCGGGTTGCATCGGGACACCAGCGAAGGACCACTGGGTCCTGTCGGGTCCCCGGCCCGGATCCCCTGGACAGGTCGTTAACCCGGCCCCAGGTCACCGGGTCGTGTCGGGTAACCGGCCTGGTTCCCAGGTTCCGGTGACCACCCCGGCACCAGGACCCCGGGTCCCGTGGGGACCCCGGCCCCAGGTGACCGGGTCACGCGGGGTCACCGGCCCCAGGTCAGCGGGTCACGTGGGGACACCGGCCCCAGGTCACCGGGTCATGTCGGGACCCAGCCTGGGTCCCCGGGACGGGTTTTTACCCCAGCCGCAGATCACGGGTCCTGTCGGGTACCCGGGTCGGGTCCCCTGGACAGGTCGGCACCCCGACCCCGGGTCACGGGGTCATGTCGGGTCGCTGTCCCGGGTACCAGTGTCAGGTGACCACCCCGGCCCCGGGAGACGGAGTCATACCGGGTCCCCGGCCCGGGTCCCCGGGTTGCATCGGGACAAAAGCACCGGATCACTGGATCACGTGGGGGCCCGGGCCCGGGTCCCCGGGTTGCATCGGGACACCAGCGAAGGACCACCGGGTCCTGTCGGGTCCCCGGCCCGGGTCCCCTGGACAGGTCGTTAACCCGGCCCCAGGTCACCGGGTCATGTCGCGCACCCGGCCTGGTTCCCAGGTTCCGGTGACCACCCCGGCACCAGGACCCCGGGTCACGTGGGGACCCCGGCCCCAGGTCAGTGGGTCACGTGGGGACACCGGCCCCAGGTCACCGCATCAGGTCGGGACCCCGAACCCAGGTCCACGAGTCCGTCGACACCACGGCCCCGGGTCACCGGGTCGTGTCGGGTAACCGGCCTGGTTCCAAGGTTCCGATGACCACCCCGGCACCAGGACCCCGGGTCACGTGGGGACACCGGCCCCAGGTGACCGGGTCACGTGGGGACACCGGCCCCAGGTCATCGGGTCACGTGGGGTCACCGGCCCCAGGTGACCGGGTCACGTGGGGTCACCGGCACCAGGTGACCGGGTCACGTGGGGTCACCGGCCCCAGGTGACCTGGTCACGTGGGGTCACCGGCCCCAGGTGACCGGGTCACGTGGGGTCAAAGGCCCCAGGTGACCGGGTCACGTGAGGTCACCGGCCCCAGGTGACCGGGTCACGTGGGGTCACCGGCCCCAGGTGACCGGGTCACGTGGGGTCACCGGCCCCAGGTGACCGGGTCACGTGGGGACACCGGCCCCAGGTGACCGGGTCACGTGGGGTCACCGGCCCCAGGTGACCGGGTCACGTGGGGTCACCGGCCCCAGGTGACCGGGTCACGTGGGGTCACCGGCCCCAGGTGACCGGGTCACGTGGGGTCACCGGCCCCAGGTGACCGGGTCACGTGGGGACACCGGCCCCAGGTGACCGGGGCACGTGGGGTCACCGGCCCCAGGTGACCGGGTCACGTGGGGACACCGGCCTCAGGTCAGCGGGTCACGTGGGGTCACCGGACCCAGGTCAGCGGGTCACGTGGGGACACCGGCCCCAGGTAACCGGGTCATACCGAGTCCCCGGACCCAGGTCACCGGGTCAGTTCGGGACCCCGGACCCAGGTCGGGTCATGTCACGTCCCATGCCCGGGTCCCCGGGTTGGATTTTTACCCAGGCCCCGGGTCACAGGGTCATGTCGGGTCAACGGCCTGGGTACAAGGGTCTGGTGACCACCCCGACCCCAGGTCTCCGGGTCATGACGGGACACCGGACCAGGTCCCCGAGTCCGGTCGACACCACAGCCCCAGGTCACCGGGTCATGTCGGGACCCAGCCCGGGTCCCCGGGACGGGTTTTTACCCCAGCCGCAGATCACCGGGTCCTGTCGGGTACCCGGGTCGGGTCCCCTGGACAGGTCGGCACCCCGGCCCCGGGTCACGGGGTCATGTCGGGTCGCTGTCCCGGGTACCAGTGTCAGGTGACCACCCCGGCCCCGGGAGACGGAGTCATACCGGGTCCCCGGCCCGGGTCCCCGGGTTGCATCGGGACAAAAGCACCGGATCACTGGATCACGTGGGGGCCCGGGCCCGGGTCCCCGGGTTGCATCGGGACACCAGCGAAGGACCACCGGGTCCTGTCGGGTCCCCGGCCCGGGTCCCCTGGACAGGTCGTTAACCCGGCCCCAGGTCACCGGGTCATGTCGCGCACCCGGCCTGGTTCCCACGTTCCGGTGACCACCCCGGCACCAGGACCCCGGGTCCCGTGGGGACCCCGGCCCCAGGTGACCGGGTCACGCGGGGTCACCGGCCCCAGGTGACCGGGTCACGTAGGGTCACCGGCCCCAGGTCAGCGGGTCACGTGGGGACACCGGCCCCAGGTCACCGCGTCAGGTCGGGACTCCGAACCCAGGTCCACGAGTCCGTCGACACCACAGCCCCGGGTCACCGGGTCGTGTCGGGTAACCGGCCTGGTTCCCAGGTTCCGATGACCACCCCGGCACCAGGACTCTGGGTCACGTGGGGACACCGGCCCCAGGTCACCGGGTCACGTGGGGTCACCGGACCCAGGTGACCCGGTCACGTGGGGACACCGGCCCCAGGTGACCGGGTCACGTGGGGTCACCGGCCCCAGGTGACCGGGTCACGTGGGGTCACCGGCCCCAAGTCAGCGGGTCACGTGGGGTCACCGGCCCCAGGTGACCGGGTTACGTGGGGACACCGGCCCCAGGTGACCGGGTCACGTGGGGTCACCGGCCCCAGCTCAGCGGGTCACGTGGGGACACCGGCTCCAGGTCACCGGGTCACGTGGGGTCACCGGCCCCAGGTGACCGGGTCACGTGGGGTCACCGGCCCCAGGTGGCCGGGTCACGTGGGGTCACCGGCCCCAGGTGACCGGGTCACGTGGGGTCACCGGCCCCAGGTGACCGGGTCACGTGGGGACACCGGCCCCAGGTCACCGGGTCACGTGGGGACCCCGGCACCAGGTGACCGGGTCACGTGGGGTCACCGGCACCAGGTGACCGGGTCACGTGGGGACACCGGCCCCAGGTCACCGGGTCACGTGCGGTCACCGGCCCTAGGTGACCGGGTCACGTGGGGTCACCGGCCCCAGGTGACCCGGTCACGTGGGGTCACCGGCCCCAGGTGACCCGGTCACGTGGGGTCACCGGCCCCAGGTGACCGGGTCACGTGGGGTCACCGGCCCCAGGTGACCGGGTCACGTGGGGTCACCGGCCCCAGGTCAGCGGGTCACGTGGGGACACCGGCCCCAGGTAACCAAGGCATGTCGGGACCCAGCCCGGGTCCTGGGACGGGTTTTTACCCCAGCCGCAGATCACCGGGTCCTGTCGGGTCCCCGGCCCGGGTCCCCTGGACAGGTCGATAACCCGGCCCCAGGTCACCCGGTCATCTCGCGCACCCGGCCTGGTTCCCAGGTTCCGATGACCACCCCGGCACCAGGACCCCGGGTCACGTGGGGACACCGGCCCCAGGTGACCGGGTCACGTGGGGACACCGGCCTCAGGTCAGCGGGTCACGTGGGGACCCCGGACCCAGGTCAGCGGTTCACGTGGGGACACCGGCCCCAGGTAACCGGGTCATACCGAGTCCCCGGACCCAGGTCACCGGGTCAGTTCGGGACCCCGGACCCAGGTCGGGTCATGTCACGTCCCATGCCCGGGTCCCCGGGTTGGATTTTTACCCAGGCCCCGGGTCACAGGGTCATGTCGGGTCAACGGCCTGGGTACAAGGGTCTGGTGACCACCCCGACCCCAGGTCCCCGGGTCATGACGGGACACCGGACCAGGTCCCCGAGTCCGGTCGACACCACAGCCCCAGGTCACCGGGTCATGTCGGGACCCAGCCCGGGTCCCCGGGACGGGTTTTTACCCCAGCCGCAGATCACCGGGTCCTGTCGGGTACCCGGGTCGGGTCCCCTGGACAGGTCGGCACCCCGGCCCCGGGTCACGGGGTCATGTCGGGTCGCTGTCCCGGGTACCAGTGTCAGGTGACCACCCCGGCCCCGGGAGACGGAGTCATACCGGGTCCCCGGCCCAGGTCCCCGGGTTGCATCGGGACAAAAGCACCGGATCACTGGATCACGTGGGGGCCCGGGCCCGGGTCCCCGGGTTGCATCGGGACACCAGCGAAGGACCACCGGGTCCTGTCGGGTCCCCGGCCCGGGTCCCCTGGACAGGTCGTTAACCCGGCCCCAGGTCACCGGGTCGTGTCGGGTAACCGGCCTGGTTCCCAGGTTCCGGTGACCACCCCGGCACCAGGACCCCGGGTCCCGTGGGGACCCCGGCCCCAGGTGACCGGGTCACGCGGGGTCACCGGCCCCAGGTCAGCGGGTCACGTGGGGTCACCGGCCCCAGGTCAGCGGGTCACGTGGGGACACCGGCCCCAGGTCACCGCGTCAGGTCGGGACCCCGAACCCAGGTCCACGAGTCCGTCGACACCACAGCCCCGGGTCACCGGGTCGTGTCGGGTAACCGGCCTGGTTCCCAGGTTCCGATGACCACCCCGGCACCAGGACTCTGGGTCACGTAGGGACACCGGCCCCAGGTCACCGGGTCATGTGGGGTCACCGGCCCCAGGTGACCCGGTCACGTGGGGTCACCGGCCCCAGGTGACCGGGTCACGTGGGGTCACCAGCCCCAGGTGACCGGGTCACGTGGGGACACCGGCCCCAGGTGACCGGGTCACGTGGGGTCACCGGCCCCAGGTGACCGGGTCACGTGGGGTCACCGGCCCCAGGTGACCGGGTCACGTGGGTACACCGGCCCCAGGTGACCGGGTCACGTGGGGTCACCGGCCCCAGGTCAGCGGGTCACGTGGGGACACCGGCCCCAGGTCACCGGGTCACGTGGGGTCACCGGCCCCAGGTGACCGGGTCACGTGGGGTCACCGGCCCCAGGTGACCGGGTCACGTAGGGTCACCGGCCCCAGGTGACCGGGTCACGTGGGGTCACCGGCCCCAGGTGACCGGGTCACGTGGGGACACCGGCCCCAGGTGACCGGGTCACGTGGGGTCACCGGCCCCAGGTGACCGGGTCACGTGGGGTCACCGGCACCAGGTGACCGGGTCACGTGGGGACACCGGCCCCAGGTGACCGGGTCACGTGGGGTCACCGGCCCCAGGTGACCGGGTCACGTGGGGTCACCGGCCCCAGGTGACCGGGTCACGTGGGGTCACCGGCCCCATGTCAGCGGGTCACGTGGGGACACCGGCCCCAGGTGACCGGGTCACGTGGGGTCACCGGCCCCAGGTGACCGGGTCACGTGGGGTCACCGGCACCAGGTGACCGGGTCACGTGGGGACACCGGCCCCAGGTGACCGGGTCACGTGGGGTCACCGGCCCCAGGTCAGCGGGTCACGTGGGGACCCCGGCCCCAGGTCAGCGGGTCACGTGGGGACCCCGGACCCAGGTAACCGGGTCATACCGAGTCCCCGGACCCAGGTCACCGGGTCAGTTCGGGACCCCGGACCCAGGTCGGGTCATGTCACGTCCCATGCCCGGGTCCCCGGGTTGGATTTTTACCCAGGCCCCGGGTCACAGGGTCATGTCGGGTCAACGGCCTGGGTACAAGGGTCTGGTGACCACCCCGACCCCAGGTCCCCGGGTCATGACGGGACACCGGACCAGGTCCCCGAGTCCGGTCGACACCACAGCCCCAGGTCACCGGGTCATGTCGGGACCCAGCCCGGGTCCCCGGGACGGGTTTTTACCCCAGCCGCAGATCACCGGGTCCTGTCGGGTACCCGGGTCGGGTCCCCTGGACAGGTCGGCACCCCGGCCCCGGGTCACGGGGTCATGTCGGGTCGCTGTCCCGGGTACCAGTGTCAGGTGACCACCCCGGCCCCGGGAGACGGAGTCATACCGGGTCCCCGGCCCAGGTCCCCGGGTTGCATCGGGACAAAAGCACCGGATCACTGGATCACGTGGGGGCCCGGGCCCGGGTCCCCGGGTTGCATCGGGACACCAGCGAAGGACCACCGGGTCCTGTCGGGTCCCCGGCCCGGGTCCCCTGGACAGGTCGTTAACCCGGCCCCAGGTCACCGGGTCGTGTCGGGTAACCGGCCTGGTTCCCAGGTTCCGGTGACCACCCCGGCACCAGGACCCCGGGTCCCGTGGGGACCCCGGCCCCAGGTGACCGGGTCACGCGGGGTCACCGGCCCCAGGTCAGCGGGTCACGTGGGGTCACCGGCCCCAGGTGACCGGGTCACGTGGGGACACCGGCCCCAGGTCACCGCGTCAGGTCGGGACCCCGAACCCAGGTCCACGAGTCCGTCGACACCACAGCAACGGGTCACCGGGTCGTGTCGGGTAACCGGCCTGGTTCCCAGGTTCCGATGACCACCCCGGCACCAGGACCCCGGGTCACGTGGGGACACCGGCCCCAGGTGACCGGGTCACGTGGGGTCACCGGCCCCAGGTGACCCGGTCACGTGGGGTCACCGGCCCCAGGTGACCGGGTCACGTGGGGACACCGGCCCCAGGTGACCGGGTCACGTGGGGTCACCGGCACCAGGTGACTGGGTCACGTGGGGTCACCGGCCCCAGGTGACCTGGTCACGTGGGGTCACCGGCCCCAGGTGACCGGGTCACGTGGGGTCACCGGCCCCAGGTGACCGGGTCACGTGAGGTCACCGGCCCCAGGTGACCGGGTCACGTGGGGTCACCGGCCCCAGGTGACCGGGTCACGTGGGGACACCGGCCCCAGGTGACCGGGTCACGTGGGGTCACCGGCCCCAGGTGACCGGGTCACGTGGGTTCACCGGCCCCAGGTGACCTGGTCACGTGGGGTCACCGGCCCCAGGTGACCGGGTCACGTGGGGTCACCGGCCCCAGGTGACCGGGTCACGTGGGGTCACCGGCCCCAGGTGACCGTGTCACGTGGGGACCCCGGCCCCAGGTGACCGGGTCACGTGGGGACACCGGCCCCAGGTCAGCGGGTCACGTAGGGTCACCGGCCCCAGGTCAGCGGGTCACGTGGGGACACCTGCCCCAGGTAACCAAGGCATGTCGGGACCCAGCCCGGGTCCCCGGGACGGGTTTTTACCCCAGCCGCAGATCACCAGGTCCTGTCGGGTCCCCGGCCCGGGTCCCCTGGACAGGTCGATAACCCGGCCCCAGGTCACCCGGTCATCTCGCGCACCCGGCCTGGTTCCCAGGTTCCGATGACCACCCCGGCACCAGGACCCCGGGTCACGTGGGGACACCGGCCCCAGGTGACCGGGTCACGTGGGGTCACCGGCCCCAGGTCAGCGGGTCACGTGGGGACCCCGGACCCAGGTAACCGGGTCATACCGAGTCCCCGGACCCAGGTCACCGGGTCAGTTCGGGACCCCGGACCCAGGTCGGGTCATGTCACGTCCCATGCCCGGGTCCCCGGGTTGGATTTTTACCCAGGCCCCGGGTCACAGGGTCATGTCGGGTCCACGGCCTGGGTACAAGGGTCTGGTGACCACCCCGACCCCAGGTCCCCGGGTCATGACGGGACACCGGACCAGGTCCCCGAGTCCGGTCGACACCACAGCCCCAGGTCACGGGGTCATGTCGGGACCCAGCCCGGGTCCCCGGGACGGGTTTTTACCCCAGCCGCAGATCACCGGGTCCTGTCGGGTACCCGGGTCGGGTCCCCTGGACAGGTCGGCACCCCGGCCCCGGGTCACGGGGTCATGTCGGGTCGCTGTCCCGGGTACCAGTGTCAGGTGACCACCCCGGCCCCGGGAGACGGAGTCATACCGGGTCCCCGGCCCGGGTCCCCGGGTTGCATCGGGACAAAAGCACCGGATCACTGGATCACGTGGGGGCCCGGGCCCGGGTCCCCGGGTTGCATCGGGACACCAGCGAAGGACCACCGGGTCCTGTCGGGTCCCCGGCCCGGGTCCCCTGGACAGGTCGTTAACCCGGCCCCAGGTCACCGGGTCATGTCGCGCACCCGGCCTGGTTCCTAGGTTCCGGTGACCACCCCGGCACCAGGACCCCGGGTCCCGTGGGGACCCCGGCCCCAGGTGACCGGGTCACGCGGGGTCACCGGCCCCAGGTCAGCGGGTCACGTGGGGACACCGGCCCCAGGTGACCGGGTCACGTGGGGTCACCGGCCCCAGGTCAGCGGGTCACGTGGGGACACCGGCCCCAGGTGACCGGGTCACGTGGGGTCACCGGCCCCAGGTGACCGGGTCACGTGGGGTCACCGGCCCCAGGTGACCGGGTCACGTGGGGTCACCGACCCCAGGTGACCGGGTCACGTGGGGACACCGGCCCCAGGTGACCGGGTCACGTGGGGTCACCGGCCCCAGGTGACCGGGTCACGTGGGGTCACCGGCACCAGGTGACCGGGTCACGTGGGGACACCGGCCCCAGGTGACCGGGTCACGTGGGGTCACCGGCCCCAGGTGACCGGGTCACGTGGGGTCACCGGCCCCAGGTGACCGGGTCACGTGGGGTCACCGGCCCCAGGTGACCGGGTCACGTGGGGTCACCGGCACCAGGTGACCGGGTCACGTGGGGACACCGGCCCCAGGTGACCGGGTCACGTGGGGTCACCGGCCCCAGGTGACCCGGTCACGTGGGGTCACCGGCCCCAGGTGACCGGGTCACGTGGGGTCACCGGCCCCAGGTGACCGGGTCACGTGGGGACACCGGCCCCAGGTGACCGGGTCACGTGGGGTCACCGGCCCTAGGTGACCGGGTCACGTGGGGACACCGGCCCCAGGTGACCAGGTCACGTGGGGTCACCGGCCCCAGGTCAGCGGGTCACGTGGGGACACCGGCCCCAGGTCAGCGGGTCACGTGGGGACACCGGCCCCAGGTCACCGCGTCAGGTCGGGACCCCGAACCCAGGTCCACGAGTCCGTCGACACCACAGCCCCGGGTCACCGGGTCGTGTCGGGTAACCGGCCTGGTTCCCAGGTTCCGATGACCACCCCGGCACCAGGACTCTGGGTCACGTGGGGACACCGGCCCCAGGTGACCGGGTCACGTGGGGTCACCGGCCCCAGGTGACCGGGTCACGTGGGGTCACCGGCACCAGGTGACCGGGTCACGTGGGGACACCGGCCCCAGGTGACCAGGTCACGTGGGGTCACCGGCCCCGGGTGACCGGGTCACGTGGGGTCACCGGCCCCAGGTGACCGGGTCACGTGGGTTCACCGGCCCCAGGTGACCGGGTCACGTGGGGTCACCGGCCCCAGGTGACCGGGTCACGTGGGGTCACCGGCCCCAGGTCAGCGGGTCACGTGGGGACACCGGCCCCTGGTGACCGGGTCACGTGGGGTCACCGGCCCCAGGTGACCGGGTCACGTGGGGACACCGGCCCCAGGTGACCGGGTCACGTGGGGTCACCGGCCCCAGGTGACCGGGTCACGTGGGGACACCGGCCCCAGGTAACCAAGGCATGTCGGGACCCAGCCCGGGTCCCCGGGACGGGTTTTTACCCCAGCCGCAGATCACCGGGTCCTGTCGGGTCCCCGGCCCGGGTCCCCTGGACAGGTCGATAACCCGGCCCCAGGTCACCCGGTCATCTCGCGCACCCGGCCTGGTTCCCAGGTTCCGATGACCACCCCGGCACCAGGACCCCGGGTCACGTGGGGACACCGGCCCCAGGTGACCGGGTCATGTGGGGTCACCGGCCCCAGGTCAGCGGGTCACGTGGGGACCCCGGCCCCAGGTGACCGGGTCACGTGGGGACCCCGGACCCAGGTAACCGGGTCATACCGAGTCCCCGGACCCAGGTCACCGGGTCAGTTCGGGACCCCGGACCCAGGTCGGGTCATGTCACGTCCCATGCCCGGGTCCCCGGGTTGGATTTTTACCCAGGCCCCGGGTCACAGGGTCATGTCGGGTCAACGGCCTGGGTACAAGGGTCTGGTGACCACCCCGACCCCAGGTCCCCGGGTCATGACGGGACACCGGACCAGGTCCCCGAGTCCGGTCGACACCACAGCCCCAGGTCACCGGGTCATGTCGGGACCCAGCCCGGGTCCCCGGGACGGGTTTTTACCCCAGCCGCAGATCACCGGGTCCTGTCGGGTACCCGGGTCGGGTCCCCTGGACAGGTCGGCACCCCGGCCCCGGGTCACGGGGTCATGTCGGGTCGCTGTCCCGGGTACCAGTGTCAGGTGACCACCCCGGCCCCGGGAGACGGAGTCATACCGGGTCCCCGGCCCAGGTCCCCTGGACAGGTCGTTAACCCGGCCCCAGGTCACCGGGTCGTGTCGGGTAACCGGCCTGGTTCCCAGGTTCCGGTGACCACCCCGGCACCAGGACCCCGGGTCCCGTGGGGACCCCGGCCCCAGGTGACCGGGTCACGCGGGGTCACCGGCCCCAGGTCAGCGGGTCACGTGGGGTCACCGGCCCCAGGTCAGCGGGTCACGTGGGGACACCGGCCCCAGGTCACCGCGTCAGGTCGGGACCCCAAACCCAGGTCCACGAGTCCGTCGACACCACAGCAACGGGTCACCGGGTCGTGTCGGGTAACCGGCCTGGTTCCCAGGTTCCGATGACCACCCCGGCACCAGGACCCCGGGTCACGTGGGGACACCGGCCCCAGGTGACCGGGTCACGTGGGGTCACCGGCCCCAGGTGACCCGGTCACGTGGGGTCACCGGCCCCAGGTGACCGGGTCACGTGGGGACACCGGCCCCAGGTCACCGGGTCACGTGGTGTCACCGGCACCAGGTGACTGGGTCACGTGGGGTCACCGGCCCCAGGTGACCTGGTCACGTGGGGTCACCGGCCCCAGGTGACCGGGTCACGTGGGGTCACCGGCCCCAGGTGACCGGGTCACGTGGGGTCACCGGCCCCAGGTGACCGGGTCACGTGGGGACACCGGCCCCAGGTGACCGGGTCACGTGGGGTCACCGGCCCCAGGTGACCGGGTCACGTGGGGTCACCGGCCCCAGGTGACCGGGTCACGTGGGGTCACCGGCCCCAGGTGACCGGGTCACGTGGGGTCACCGGCCCCAGGTGACCGGGTCTCGTGGGGTCACCGGCCCCAGGTGACCGGGTCACGTGGGGACACCGGCCACAGGTGATCGGGTCACGTGGGGTCACCGGCCCCAGGTGACCGGGTCACGTGGGGTCACCGGCCCCAGGTGACCGGGTCACGTGGGGACACCGGCCCCAGGTGACCGGGTCACGTGGGGTCACCGGCCCCAGGTGACCGGGTCACGTGGGGTCACCGGACCCAGGTCAGCGGGTCACGTGGGGACACCGGCCCCAGGTAACCGGGTCATACCGAGTCCCCGGACCCAGGTCACCGGGTCAGTTCGGGACCCCGGACCCAGGTCGGGTCATGTCACGTCCCATGCCCGGGTCCCCGGGTTGGATTTTTACCCAGGCCCCGGGTCACAGGGTCATGTCGGGTCAACGGCCTGGGTACAAGGGTCTGGTGACCACCCCGACCCCAGGTCCCCGGGTCATGACGGGACACCGGACCAGGTCCCCGAGTCCGGTCGACACCACAGCCCCAGGTCACCGGGTCATGTCGGGACCCAGCCCGGGTCCCCGGGACGGGTTTTTACCCCAGCCGCAGATCACCGGGTCCTGTCGGGTACCCGGGTCGGGTCCCCTGGACAGGTCGGCACCCCGGCCCCTGGTCACGGGGTCATGTCGGGTCGCTGTCCCGGGTACCAGTGTCAGGTGACCACCCCGGCCCCGGGAGACGGAGTCATACCGGGTCCCCGGCCCGGGTCCCCGGGTTGCATCGGGACAAAAGCACCGGATCACTGGATCACGTGGGGGCCCGGGCCCGGGTCCCCGGGTTGCATCGGGACACCAGCGAAGGACCACCGGGTCCTGTCGGGTCCCCGGCCCGGGTCCCCTGGACAGGTCGTTAACCCGGCCCCAGGTCACCGGGTCATGTCGCGCACCCGGCCTGGTTCCCACGTTCCGGTGACCACCCCGGCACCAGGACCCCGGGTCCCGTGGGGACCCCGGCCCCAGGTGACCGGGTCACGCGGGATCACCGGCCCCAGGTCAGCGGGTCACGTAGGGTCACCGGCCCCAGGTCAGCGGGTCACGTGGGGACCCCGGCCCCAGGTCAGCGGGTCACGTGGGGACACCGGCCCCAGGTCACCGCGTCAGGTCGGGACCCCGAACCCAGGTCCACGAGTCCGTTGACACCACAGCCCCGGGTCTCCGGGTCGTGTCGGGTAACCGGCCTGGTTCCCAGGTTCCGATGACCACCCCGGCACCAGGACCCCGGGTCACGTGGGGACACCGGCCCCAGGTGACCGGGTCACGTGGGGTCACCGGCCCCAGGTCAGCGGGTCACGTGGGGACCCCGGCCCCAGGTGACCGGGTCACGTGGGGTCACCGGCCCCAGGTCAGAGGGTCACGTGGGGACCCTGGACCCAGGTCACCGGGTCATGTCGGGACCCAGCCTGGGTCCCCGGGACGGGTTTTTACCCCAGCCGCAGATCACCGGGTCCTGTCGGGTAACCGGGTCGGGTCCCCTGGACAGGTCGGCACCCCGGCCCCGGGTCACGGGGTCATGTCGGGTCGCTGTCCCGGGTACCAGTGTCAGGTGACCACCCCGGCCCCGGGAGACGGAGTCATACCGGGTCCCCGGCCCGGGTCCCCGGGTTGCATCGGGACACCAGCGAAGGACCACCGGGTCCTGTCGGGTCCCCGGCCCGGGTCCCCTGGACAGGTCGTTAACCCGGCCCCAGGTCACCGGGTCATGTCGCGCACCCGGCCTGGTTCCCAGGTTCCGGTGACCACCCCGGCACCAGGACCCAGGGTCACGTGGGGACCCCGGCCCCAGGTCAGCGGGTCACGTGGGGTCACCGGCCCCAGGTGACCGGGTCACGTGGGGTCACCGGCCCCAGGTGACCTGGTCACGTGGGGTCACCGGCCCCAGGTGACCGGGTCACGTGGGGTCACCGGCCCCAGGTGACCAGGTCACGTGGGGACACCGGCCTCAGGTCAGCGGGTCACGTGGGGACCCCGGACCCAGGTCAGCGGGTCAAGTGGGGACACCGGCCCCAGGTAACCGGGTCATACCGAGTCCCCGGACCCAGGTCACCGGGTCAGGTCGGGACCCCGGACTCAGGTCGGGTCATGTCACGTCCCATGCCCGGGTCCCCGGGTTGGATTTTTACCCAGGCCCCGGGTCACAGGGTCATGTCGGGTCAACGGCCTGGGTACAAGGGTCTGGTGACCACCCCGACCCCAGGTCCCCGGGTCATGACGGGACACCGGACCAGGTCCCCGAGTCCGGTCGACACCACAGCCCCAGGTCACCGGGTCATGTCGGGACCCAGCCCGGGTCCCCGGGACGGGTTTTTACCCCAGCCGCAGATCACCGGGTCCTGTCGGGTACCCGGGTCGGGTCCCCTGGACAGGTCGGCACCCCGGCCCCGGGTCACGGGGTCATGTCGGGTCGCTGTCCCGGGTACCAGTGTCAGGTGACCACCCCGGCCCCGGGAGACGGAGTCATACCGGGTCCCCGGCCCGGGTCCCCGGGTTGCATCGGGACAAAAGCACCGGATCACTGGATCACGTGGGGGCCCGGGCCCGGGTCCCCGGGTTGCATCGGGACACCAGCGAAGGACCACTGGGTCCTGTCGGGTCCCCGGCCCGGGTCCCCTGGACAGGTCGTTAACCCGGCCCCAGGTCACCGGGTCGTGTCGGGTAACCGGCCTGGTTCCCAGGTTCCGGTGACCACCCCGGCACCAGGACCCCGGGTCCCGTGGGGACCCCGGCCCCAGGTGACCGGGTCACGCGGGGTCACCGGCCCCAGGTCAGCGGGTCACGTGGGGTCACCGGCCCCAGGTCAGCGGGTCACGTGGGGACACCGGCCCCAGGTCAGCGGGTCACGTGGGGACACCGGCCCCAGGTCACCGCGTCAGGTCGGGACCCCGAACCCAGGTCCACGAGTCCGTCGACACCACAGCCCCGGGTCACCGGGTCGTGTCGGGTAACCGGCCTGGTTCCCAGGTTCCGATGACAACCCCGGCACCAGGACTCTGGGTCACGTGGGGACACCGGCCCCAGGTCACCGGGTCACGTGGGGTCACCGGACCCAGGTGACCCGGTCACGTGGGGACACCGGCCCCAGGTGACCGGGTCACGTGGGGTCACCGGCCCCAGGTGACCGGGTCACGTGGGGTCACCGGCCCCAGGTGACCGGGTCACGTGGGGACACCGGCCCCAGGTGACCGGGTCACGTGGGGTCACCGGCACCAGGTGACCGGGTCACGTGGGGTCACCGGCCCCAGGTCAGCGGGTCACGTGGGGTCACCGGCCCCAGGTGACCGGGTCACGTGGGGACACCGGCCCCAGGTGACCGGGTCACGTGGGGTCACCGGCCCCAGGTCAGCGGGTCACGTGGGGACACCGGCCCCAGGTCACCGGGTCACGTGGGGTCCCCGGCCCCAGGTGACCGGGTCACGTGGGGTCACCGGCCCCAGGTGACCGGGTCACGTGGGGTCACCGGCCCCAGGTGACCGGGTCACGTGGGGTCACCTGCCACAGGTGACCGGGTCACGTGGGGACACCGGCCCCAGGTGACCGGGTCACGTGGGGTCACCGGCCCCAGGTGACCGGGTCACGTGGTGTCACCGGCACCAGGTGACCGGGTCACGTGGGGACACCGGCCCCAGGTCAGCGGGTCACGTGGGGTCACCGGCCCCAGGTGACCGGGTCACGTGGGGTCACCGGCCCCAGGTGACCCGGTCACGTGGGGTCACCGGCCCCAGGTCAGCGGGTCACATGGGGACACCGGCCCCAGGTAACCAAGGCATGTCGGGACCCAGCCCGGGTCCCCGGGACGGGTTTTTACCCCAGCCGCAGATCACCGGGTCCTGTCGGGTCCCCGGCCCGGGGCCCCTGGAAAGGTCGATAACCCGGCCCCAGGTCACCCGGTTATCTCGCGCACCCGGCCTGGTTCCCAGGTTCCGATGACCACCCCTGCACCAGGACCCCGGGTCACGTGGGGACACCGGCCCCAGGTGACCGGGTCACGTGGGGACACCGGCCCCAGGTCAGCGGGTCACGTGGGGACCCCGGCCCCAGGTGACCGGGTCACGTGGGGACCCCGGACCCAGGTAACCGGGTCATACCGAGTCCCCGGACCCAGGTCACCGGGTCAGTTCGGGACCCCGGACCCAGGTCGGGTCATGTCACGTCCCATGCCCGGGTCCCCGGGTTGGATTTTTACCCAGGCCCCGGGTCACAGGGTCATGTCGGGTCAACGGCCTGGGTACAAGGGTCTGGTGACCACCCCGACCCCAGGTCCCCGGGTCATGACGGGACACCGGACCAGGTCCCCGAGTCCGGTCGACACCACAGCCCCAGGTCACCGGGTCATGTCGGGACACAGCCCGGGTCCCCGGGACGGGTTTTTACCCCAGCCGCAGATCACCGGGTCCTGTCGGGTCCCCGGCCCGGGTCCCCTGGACAGGTCGTTAACCCGGCCCCAGGTCACCGGGTCGTGTCGGGTAACCGGCCTGGTTCCCAGGTTCCGGTGACCACCCCGGCACCAGGACCCCTGGTCCCGTGGGGACCCCGGCCCCAGGTGACCGGGTCACGCGGGGTCACCGGCCCCAGGTCAGCGGGTCACGTGGGGTCACCGGCCCCAGGTCAGCGGGTCACGTGGGGACACCGGCCCCAGGTCACCGCGTCAGGTCGGGACCCCGAACCCAGGTCCACGAGTCCGTCGACACCACAGCAACGGGTCACCGGGTCGTGTCGGGTAACCGGCCTGGTTCCCAGGTTCCGATGACCACCCCGGCACCAGGACCCCGGGTCACGTGGGGACACCGGCCCCAGGTGACCGGGTCACGTGGGGTCACCGGCCCCAGGTGACCCGGTCACGTGGGGTCACCGGCCCCAGGTGACCGGGTCACGTGGGGACACCGGCCCCAGGTGACCGGGTCACGTGGGGTCACCGGCCCCAGGTGACCGGGTCACGTGGGGTCACCGGCCCCAGGTGACCGGGTCACGTGGGGTCACCGGCCCCAGGTGACCGGGTCACGTGGGGACACCGGCCCCAGGTGACCGGGTCACGTGGGGTCACCGGCCCCAGGTGACCGGGTCACGTGGGGTCACCGGACCCAGGTCAGCGGGTCACGTGGGGACACCGGCCCCAGGTAACCGGGTCATACCGAGTCCCCGGACCCAGGTCACCGGGTCAGTTCGGGACCCCAGACCCAGGTCGGGTCATGTCACGTCCCATGCCCGGGTCCCCGGGTTGGATTTTTACCCAGGCCCCGGGTCACAGGGTCATGTCGGGTCAACGGCCTGGGTACAAGGGTCTGGTGACCACCCCGACCCCAGGTCCCCGGGTCATGACGGGACACCGGACCAGGTCCCCGAGTCCGGTCGACACCACAGCCCCAGGTCACCGGGTCATGTCGGGACCCAGCCCGGGTCCCCGGGACGGGTTTTTACCCCAGCCGCAGATCACCGGGTCCTGTCGGGTCCCCGGCCCGGGTCCCCTGGACAGGTCGGCACCCCGGCCCCGGGTCACGGGGTCATGTCGGGTCGCTGTCCCGGGTACCAGTGTCAGGTGACCACCCCGGCCCCGGGAGACGGAGTCATACCGGGTCCCCGGCCCGGGTCCCCGGGTTGCATCGGGACAAAAGCACCGGATCACTGGATCACGTGGGGGCCCGGGCCCGGGTCCCCGGGTTGCATCGGGACACCAGCGAAGGACCACCGGGTCCTGTCGGGTCCCCGGCCCGGGTCCCCTGGACAGGTCGTTAACCCGGCCCCAGGTCACCGGGTCATGTCGCGCACCCGGCCTGGTTCCCACGTTCCGGTGACCACCCCGGCACCAGGACCCCGGGTCCCGTGGGGACCCCGGCCCCAGGTGACCGGGTCACGCAGGGTCACCGGCCCCAGGTCAGCGGGTCACGTAGGGTCACCGGCCCCAGGTCAGCGGGTCACGTGGGGACCCCGGCCCCAGGTCAGCGGGTCACGTGGGGACACCGGCGCAGGTCACCGCGTCAGGTCGGGACCCCGAACCCAGGTCCACGAGTCCGTCGACACCACAGCCCCGGGTCACCGGGTCGTGTCGGGTAACCGGCCTGGTTCCCAGGTTCCGATGACCACCCCGGCACCAGGACCCCGGGTCACATGGGGACACCGGCCCCAGGTGACCGGGTCACGTGGGGTCACCGGCCCCAGGTCAGCGGGTCACGTGGGGACCCCGGCCCCAGGTCACCGGGTCACGTGGGGTCACAGGCCCCAGGTCAGAGGGTCACGTGGGGACCCCGGACCCAGGTCACCGGGTCATGTCGGGACCCAGCCTGGGTCCCCGGGACGGGTTTTTACCCCAGCCGCAGATCACCGGGTCCTGTCGGGTACCCGGGTCGGGTCCCCTGGACAGGTCGGCACCCCGGCCCCGGGTCACGGGGTCATGTCGGGTCGCTGTCCCGGGTACCAGTGTCAGGTGACCACCCCGGCCCCGGGAGACGGAGTCATACCGGGTCCCCGGCCCAGGTCCCCGGGTTGCATCGGGACAAAAGCACCGGATCACTGGATCACGTGGGGGTCCGGGCCCGGGTCCCCGGGTTGCATCGGGACACCAGCGAAGGACCACCGGGTCCTGTCGGGTCCCAGGCCCGGGTCCCCTGGACAGGTCGTTAACCCGGCCCCAGGTCACCGGGTCGTGTCGGGTAACCGGCCTGGTTCCCAGGTTCCGGTGACCACCCCGGCACCAGGACCCCGGGTCCCGTGGGGACCCCGGCCCCAGGTCAGCGGGTCACGTGGGGTCACCGGCCCCAGGTCAGCGGGTCACGTGGGGACACCGGCCCCAGGTCACCGCGTCAGGTCGGGACCCCGAACCCAGGTCCATGAGTCCGTCGACACCACAGCCCCGGGTCACCGGGTCGTGTCGGGTAACCGGCCTGGTTCCCAGGTTCCGATGACAACCCCGGCACCAGGACTCTGGGTCACGTGGGGACACCGGCCCCAGGTCACCGGGTCACGTGGGGTCACCGGACCCAGGTGACCCGGTCACGTGGGGACACCGGCCCCAGGTGACCGGGTCACGTGGGGTCACCGGCCCCAGGTGACCGGGTCACGTGGGGTCACCGGCCCCAGGTGACCCGGTCACGTGGGGACACCGGCCCCAGGTGACCGGGTCACGTGGGGTCACCGGCCCCAGGTGACCGGGTCACGTGGGGTCACCGGCCCCAGGTCAGCGGGTCACGTGGGGTCACCGGCCCCAGGTGACCGGGTCACGTGGGGACACCGGCCCCAGGTGACCGGGTCACGTGGGGTCACCGGACCCAGGTCAGCGGGTCACGTGGGGACACCGGCCCCAGGTCACCGGGTCACGTGGGGTCACCGGCCCCAGGTGACCGGGTCACGTGGGGACACCGGCCCCAGGTGACCGGGTCACGTGGGGACACCGGCCCCAGGTGACCGGGTCACGTGGGGTCACCGGCACCAGGTGACCGGGTCACGTGGGGACACCGGCCCCAGGTCAGCGGGTCACGTGGGGTCACCGGCCCCAGGTGACCGGGTCACGTGGGGTCACCGGCCCCAGGTGACCCGGTCACGTGGGGTCACCGGCCCCAGGTGACCGGGTCACGTGGGGACACCGGCCCCAGGTGACCGGGTCACGTGGGGTCACCGGCCCCAGGTGACCGGGTCACGTGGTGTCACCGGCACCAGGTGACCGGGTCACGTGGGGACACCGGCCCCAGGTCAGCGGGTCACGTGGGGTCACCGGCCCCAGGTGACCGGGTCACGTGGGGTCACCGGCCCCAGGTGACCCGGTCACGTGGGGTCACCGGCCCCAGGTGACCGGGTCACGTGGGGTCACCGGCCCCAGGTCAGCGGGTCACGTGGGGACACCGGCCCCAGGTGACCGGGTCACGTTGGGTCACCGGCCCCAGGTGACCGGGTCACGTGGGGACACCGGCCCCAGGTGACCGGGTCACGTGGGGTCACCTGCCCCAGGTCAGCGGGTCACATGGGGACACCGGCCCCAGGTAACCAAGGCATGTCGGGACCCAGCCCGGGTCCCCGGGACGGGTTTTTACCCCAGCCGCAGATCACCGGGTCCTGTCGGGTCCCCGGCCCGGGTCCCCTGGACAGGTCGATAACCCGGCCCCAGGTCACCCGGTTATCTCGCGCACCCGGCCTGGTTCCCAGGTTCCGATGACCACCCCTGCACCAGGACCCCGGGTCACGTGGGGACACCGGCCCCAGGTGACCGGGTCACGTGGGGTCACCGTCCCCAGGTCAGCGGGTCACGTGGGGACCCCGGCCCCAGGTGACCGGGTCACGTGGGGACCCCGGACCCAGGTAACCGGGTCATACCGAGTCCCCGGACCCAGGTCACCGGGTCAGTTCGGGACCCCGGACCCAGGTCGGGTCATGTCACGTCCCATGCCCGGGTCCCCGGGTTGGATTTTTACCCAGGCCCCGGGTCACAGGGTCATGTCGGGTCAACGGCCTGGGTACAAGGGTCTGGTGACCACCCCGACCCCAGGTCCCCGGGTCATGACGGGACACCGGACCAGGTCCCCGAGTCCGGTCGACACCACAGCCCCAGGTCACCGGGTCATGTCGGGACCCAGCCCGGGTCCCCGGGACGGGTTTTTACCCCAGCCGCAGATCACCGGGTCCTGTCGGGTCCCCGGCCCGGGTCCCCTGGACAGGTCGTTAACCCGGCCCCAGGTCACCGGGTCGTGTCGGGTAACCGGCCTGGTTCCCAGGTTCCGGTGACCACCCCGGCACCAGGACCCCTGGTCCCGTGGGGACCCCGGCCCCAGGTGACCGGGTCACGCGGGGTCACCGGCCCCAGGTCAGCGGGTCACGTGGGGTCACCGGCCCCAGGTCACCGCGTCAGGTCGGGACCCCGAACCCAGGTCCACGAGTCCGTCGACACCACAGCAACGGGTCACCGGGTCGTGTCGGGTAACCGGCCTGGTTCCCAGGTTCCGATGACCACCCCGGCACCAGGACCCCGGGTCACGTGGGGACACCGGCCCCAGGTGACCGGGTCACGTGGGGTCACCGGCCCCAGGTGACCCGGTCACGTGGGGTCACCGGCCCCAGGTGACCGGGTCACGTGGGGTCACCGGCCCCAGGTGACCGGGTCACGTGGGGACACCGGCCCCAGGTGACCGGGTCACGTGGGGTCACCGGCCCCAGGTGACCGGGTCACGTGGGGTCACCGGCCCCAGGTGACCGGGTCACGTGGGGTCACCGGCCCCAGGTGACCGGGTCACGTGGGGACACCGGCCCCAGGTGACCGGGTCACGTGGGGTCACCGGCCCCAGGTGACCGGGTCACGTGGGGTCACCGGACCCAGGTCAGCGGGTCACGTGGGGACACCGGCCCCAGGTAACCGGGTCATACCGAGTCCCCGGACCCAGGTCACCGGGTCAGTTCGGGACCCCAGACCCAGGTCGGGTCATGTCACGTCCCATGCCCGGGTCCCCGGGTTGGATTTTTACCCAGGCCCCGGGTCACAGGGTCATGTCGGGTCAACGGCCTGGGTACAAGGGTCTGGTGACCACCCCGACCCCAGGTCCCCGGGTCATGACGGGACACCGGACCAGGTCCCCGAGTCCGGTCGACACCACAGCCCCAGGTCACCGGGTCATGTCGGGACCCAGCCCGGGTCCCCGGGACGGGTTTTTACCCCAGCCGCAGATCACCGGGTCCTGTCGGGTACCCGGGTCGGGTCCCCTGGACAGGTCGGCACCCCGGCCCCGGGTCACGGGGTCATGTCGGGTCGCTGTCCCGGGTACCAGTGTCAGGTGACCACCCCGGCCCCGGGAGACGGAGTCATACCGGGTCCCCGGCCCGGGTCCCCGGGTTGCATCGGGACAAAAGCACCGGATCACTGGATCACGTGGGGGCCCGGGCCCGGGTCCCCGGGTTGCATCGGGACACCAGCGAAGGACCACCGGGTCCTGTCGGGTCCCCGGCCCGGGTCCCCTGGACAGGTCGTTAACCCGGCCCCAGGTCACCGGGTCATGTCGCGCACCCGGCCTGGTTCCCAGGTTCCGGTGACCACCCCGGCACCAGGACCCCGGGTCCCGTGGGGACCCCGGCCCCAGGTGACCGGGTCACGCAGGGTCACCGGCCCCAGGTCAGCGGGTCACGTAGGGTCACCGGCCCCAGGTCAGCGGGTCACGTGGGGACCCCGGCCCCAGGTCAGCGGGTCACGTGGGGACACCGGCGCAGGTCACCGCGTCAGGTCGGGACCCCGAACCCAGGTCCACGAGTCCGTCAACACCACAGCCCCGGGTCACCGGGTCGTGTCGGGTAACCGGCCTGGTTCCCAGGTTCCGATGACCACCCCGGCACCAGGACCCCGGGTCACGTGGGGACACCGGCCCCAGGTGACCGGGTCACGTGGGGTCACCGGCCCCAGGTCAGCGGGTCACGTGGGGACCCCGGCCCCAGGTCACCGGGTCACGTGGGGTCACAGGCCCCAGGTCAGAGGGTCACGTGGGGACCCCGGACCCAGGTCACCGGGTCATGTCGGGACCCAGCCTGGGTCCCCGGGACGGGTTTTTACCCCAGCCGCAGATCACCGGGTCCTGTCGGGTACCCGGGTCGGGTCCCCTGGACAGGTCGGCACCCCGGCCCCGGGTCACGGGGTCATGTCGGGTCGCTGTCCCGGGTACCAGTGTCAGGTGACCACCCCGGCCCCGGGAGACGGAGTCATACCGGGTCCCCGGCCCAGGTCCCCGGGTTGCATCGGGACAAAAGCACCGGATCACTGGATCACGTGGGGGCCCGGGCCCGGGTCCCCGGGTTGCATCGGGACACCAGCGAAGGACCACCGGGTCCTGTCGGGTCCCAGGCCCGGGTCCCGTGGACAGGTCGTTAAGCCGGCCCCAGGTCACCGGGTCGTGTCGGGTAACCGGCCTGGTTCCCAGGTTCCGGTGACCACCCCGGCACCAGGACCCCGGGTCCCGTGGGGACCCCGGCCCCAGGTCAGCGGGTCACGTGGGGTCACCGGCCCCAGGTCAGCGGGTCACGTGGGGACACCGGCCCCAGGTCACCGCGTCAGGTCGGGACCCCGAACCCAGGTCCATGAGTCCGTCGACACCACAGCCCCGGGTCACCGGGTCGTGTCGGGTAACCGGCCTGGTTCCCAGGTTCCGATGACAACCCCGGCACCAGGACCATGGGTCACGTGGGGACACCGGCCCCAGGTCACCGGGTCACGTGGGGTCACCGGACCCAGGTGACCCGGTCACGTGGGGACACCGGCCCCAGGTGACCGGGTCACGTGGGGTCACCGGCCCCAGGTGACCGGGTCACGTGGGGTCACCGGCCCCAGGTGACCGGGTCACGTGGGGACACCGGCCCCAGGTGACCGGGTCACGTGGGGTCACCGGCCCCAGGTGACCGGGTCACGTGGGGTCACCGGCCCCAGGTCAGCGGGTCACGTGGGGTCACCGGCCCCAGGTGACCGGGTCACGTGGGGACACCGGCCCCAGGTGACCGGGTCACGTGGGGTCACCGGCCCCAGGTCAGCGGGTCACGTGGGGACACCGGCCCCAGGTAACCGGGTCATACCGAGTCCCCGGACCCAGGTCACCGGGTCAGTTCGGGACCCCGGACCCAGGTCGGGTCATGTCACGTCCCATGCCCGGGTCCCCGGGTTGGATTTTTACCCAGGCCCCGGGTCACAGGGTCATGTCGGGTCAACGGCCTGGGTACAAGGGTCTGGTGACCACCCCGACCCCAGGTCTCCGGGTCATGACGGGACACCGGACCAGGTCCCCGAGTCCGGTCGACACCACAGCCCCAGGTCACGGGGTCATGTCGGGACCCAGCCCGGGTCCCCGGGACGGGTTTTTACCCCAGCCGCAGATCACCGGGTCCTGTCGGGTACCCGGGTCGGGTCCCCTGGACAGGTCGGCACCCCGGCCCCGGGTCACGGGGTCATGTCGGGTCGCTGTCCCGGGTACCAGTGTCAGGTGACCACCCCGGCCCCGGGAGACGGAGTCATACCGGGTCCCCGGCCCGGGTCCCCGGGTTGCATCGGGACAAAAGCACCGGATCACTGGATCACGTGGGGGCCCGGGCCCGGGTCCCCGGGTTGCATCGGGACACCAGCGAAGGACCACCGGGTCCTGTCGGGTCCCCGGCCCGGGTCCCCTGGACAGGTCGTTAACCCGGCCCCAGGTCACCGGGTCGTGTCGGGTAACCGGCCTGGTTCCCAGGTTCCGGTGACCACCCCGGCACCAGGACCCCGGGTCCCGTGGGGACCCCGGCCCCAGGTGACCGGGTCACGCGGGGTCACCGGCCCCAGGTCAGCGGGTCACGTGGGGTCACCGGCCCCAGGTGACCGGGTCACGTGGGGACACCGGCCCCAGGTGACCGGGTCACGTGGCGACACCGGCCCCAGGTGACCGGGTCACGTGGGGTCACCGGCCCCAGGTGACCTGGTCACGTGGTGTCACCGGCCCCAGGTGACCGGGTCACGTGGGGTCACCGGCCCCAGGTGACCGGGTCATGTGGGGACACCGGCCTCAGGTCAGCGGGTCACGTGGAGACCCCGGACCCAGGTCAGCGGGTCACGTGGGGACACCGGCCCCAGGTAACCGGGTCATACCGAGTCCCCGGACCCAGGTTACCGGGTCAATTCGGGACCCCGGACCCAGGTCGGGTCATGTCACGTCCCATGCCCGGGTCCCCGGGTTGGATTTTTACCCAGGCCCCGGGTCACAGGGTCATGTCGGGTCAACGGCCTGGGTACAAGGGTCTGGTGACCACCCCGACCCCAGGTCCCCGGGTCATGACGGGACACCGGACCAGGTCCCCGAGTCCGGTCGACACCACAGCCCCAGGTCACCGGGTCATGTCGGGACCCAGCCCGGGTCCCCGGGACGGGTTTTTACCCCAGCCGCAGATCACCGGGTCCTGTCGGGTACCCGGGTCGGGTCCCCTGGACAGGTCGGCACCCCGGCCCCGGGTCACGGGGTCATGTCGGGTCGCTGTCCCGGGTACCAGTGTCAGGTGACCACCCCGGCCCCGGGAGACGGAGTCATACCGGGTCCCCGGCCCAGGTCCCCGGGTTGCATCGGGACAAAAGCACCGGATCACTGGATCACGTGGGGGCCCGGGCCCGGGTCCCCGGGTTGCATCGGGACACCAGCGAAGGACCACCAGGTCCTGTCGGGTCCCCGGCCCGGGTCCCCTGGACAGGTCGTTAACCCGGCCCCAGGTCACCGGGTCGTGTCGGGTAACCGGCCTGGTTCCCAGGTTCCGGTGACCACCCCGGCACCAGGACCCCGGGTCCCGTGGGGACCCCGGCCCCAGGTGACCGGGTCACGCGGGGTCACCGGCCCCAGGTCAGCGGGTCACGTGGGGACACCGGCCCCAGGTCACCGCGTCAGGTCGGGACCCCGAACCCAGGTCCACGAGTCCGTCGACACCACAGCAACGGGTCACCGGGTCGTGTCGGGTAACCGGCCTGGTTCCCAGGTTCCGATGACCACCCCGGCACCAGGACCCCGGGTCACGTGGGGACACCGGCCCCACGTGACCGGGTCACGTGGGGTCACCGGCCCCAGGTGACCCGGTCACGTGGGGTCACCGGCCCCAAGTGAACGGGTCACGTGGGGACACCGGCCCAAGGTGACCGGGTCACGTGGGGTCACCGGCACCAGGTGACTGGGTCACGTGGGGTCACCGGCCCCAGGTGACCTGGTCACGTGGGGTCACCGGCCCCAGGTGACCGGGTCACGTGGGGTCACCGGCCCCAGGTGACCGGGTCACGTGGGGTCACCGGCCCCAGGTGACCGGGTCACGTGGGGTCACCGGCCCCAGGTGACCGGGTCACGTGGGGTCACCGGCCCCAGGTGACCGGGTCACGTGGGGACACCGGCCCCAGGTGACCCGGTCACGTGGGGTCACCGGCCCCAGGTGACCGGGTCACGTGGGGTCACCGGCCCCAGGTGACCTGGTCACGTGGGGTCACCGGCCCCAGGTGACCGGGTCACGTGGGGACACCGGCCCCAGGTGACCGGGTCACGTGGGGTCACCGGCCCCAGGTGACCGGGTCACGTGGGGACACCGGCCCCAGGTGACCGGGTCACGTGGGGTCACCGGCCCCAGGTGACCAGGTCACGTGGGGACACCGGCCCCAGGTGACCGGGTCACGTGGGGTCACCGGCCCCAGGTGACCTGGTCACGTGGGGTCACCGGCCCCAGGTGACCTGGTCACGTGGGGTCACCGGCCCCAGGTGACCGGGTCACGTGGGGACACCGGCCCCAGGTGACCGGGTCACGTGGGGTCACCGGACCCAGGTCAGCGGGTCACGTGGGGACACCGGCCCGAGGTAACCGGGTCATACCGAGTCCCCGGACCCAGGTCACCGGGTCAGTTCGGGACCCCGGACCCAGGTCGGGTCATGTCACGTCCCATGCCCGGGTCCCCGGGTTGGATTTTTACCCAGGCCCCGGGTCACAGGGTCATGTCGGGTCAACGGCCTGGGTACAAGGGTCTGGTGACCACCCCGACCCCAGGTCCCCGGGTCATGACGGGACACCGGACCAGGTCCCCGAGTCCGGTCGACACCACAGCCCCAGGTCACCGGGTCATGTCGGGACCCAGCCCGGGTCCCCGGGACGGGTTTTTACCCCAGCCGCAGATCACCGGGTCCTGTCGGGTACCCGGGTCGGGTCCCCTGGACAGGTCAGCACCCCGGCCCCGGGTCACGGGGTCATGTCGGGTCGCTGTCCCGGGTACCAGTGTCAGGTGACCACCCCGGCCCCGGGAGACGGAGTCATACCGGGTCCCCGGCCCGGGTCCCCGGGTTGCATCGGGACAAAAGCACCGGATCACTGGATCACGTGGGGGCCCGGGCCCGGGTCCCCGGGTTGCATCGGGACACCAGCGAAGGACCACCGGGTCCTGTCGGGTCCCCGGCCCGGGTCCCCTGGACAGGTCGTTAACCCGGCCCCAGGTCACCGGGTCATGTCGCGCACCCGGCCTGGTTCCCACGTTCCGGTGACCACCCCGGCACCAGGACCCCGGGTCCCGTGGGGTCACCGGCCCCAGGTGACCGGGTCACGTGGGGTCACCGGCCCCAGGTCAGCGGGTCACGTAGGGTCACCGGCCCCAGGTCAGCGGGTCACGTGGGGACCCCGGCCCCAGGTCAGCGGGTCACGTGGGGACACCGGCCCCAGGTTACCGGGTCACGTGGGGTCACCGGCCCCAGGTGACCCGGTCACGTGGGGTCACCGGCCCCAAGTGAACGGGTCACGTGGGGACACCGGCCCAAGGTGACCGGGTCACGTGGGGTCACCGGCACCAGGTGACTGGGTCACGTGGGGTCACCGGCCCCAGGTGACCTGGTCACGTGGGGTCACCGGCCCCAGGTGACCGGGTCACGTGGGGTCACCGGCCCCAGGTGACCGGGTCACGTGGGGTCACCGGCCCCAGGTGACCGGGTCACGTGGGGTCACCGGCCCCAGGTGACCGGGTCACGTGGGGACACCGGCCCCAGGTGACCCGGTCACGTGGGGTCACCGGCCCCAGGTGACCGGGTCACGTGGGGTCACCGGCCCCAGGTGACCTGGTCACGTGGGGTCACCGGCCCCAGGTGACCGGGTCACGTGGGGACACCGGCCCCAGGTGACCGGGTCACGTGGGGTCACCGGCCCCAGGTGACCGGGTCACGTGGGGACACCGGCCCCAGGTGACCGGGTCACGTGGGGTCACCGGCCCCAGGTGACCGGGTCACGTGGGGTCACCGGCCCCAGGTGACCGGGTCACGTGGGGACACCGGCCCCAGGTGACCGGGTCACGTGGGGTCACCGGCCCCAGGTGACCTGGTCACGTGGGGTCACCGGCCCCAGGTGACCTGGTCACGTGGGGTCACCGGCCCCAGGTGACCGGGTCACGTGGGGACACCGGCCCCAGGTGACCGGGTCACGTGGGGTCACCGGACCCAGGTCAGCGGGTCACGTGGGGACACCGGCCCGAGGTAACCGGGTCATACCGAGTCCCCGGACCCAGGTCACCGGGTCAGTTCGGGACCCCGGACCCAGGTCGGGTCATGTCACGTCCCATGCCCGGGTCCCCGGGTTGGATTTTTACCCAGGCCCCGGGTCACAGGGTCATGTCGGGTCAACGGCCTGGGTACAAGGGTCTGGTGACCACCCCGACCCCAGGTCCCCGGGTCATGACGGGACACCGGACCAGGTCCCCGAGTCCGGTCGACACCACAGCCCCAGGTCACCGGGTCATGTCGGGACCCAGCCCGGGTCCCCGGGACGGGTTTTTACCCCAGCCGCAGATCACCGGGTCCTGTCGGGTACCCGGGTCGGGTCCCCTGGACAGGTCAGCACCCCGGCCCCGGGTCACGGGGTCATGTCGGGTCGCTGTCCCGGGTACCAGTGTCAGGTGACCACCCCGGCCCCGGGAGACGGAGTCATACCGGGTCCCCGGCCCGGGTCCCCGGGTTGCATCGGGACAAAAGCACCGGATCACTGGATCACGTGGGGGCCCGGGCCCGGGTCCCCGGGTTGCATCGGGACACCAGCGAAGGACCACCGGGTCCTGTCGGGTCCCCGGCCCGGGTCCCCTGGACAGGTCGTTAACCCGGCCCCAGGTCACCGGGTCATGTCGCGCACCCGGCCTGGTTCCCACGTTCCGGTGACCACCCCGGCACCAGGACCCCGGGTCCCGTGGGGTCACCGGCCCCAGGTGACCGGGTCACGTGGGGTCACCGGCCCCAGGTCAGCGGGTCACGTAGGGTCACCGGCCCCAGGTCAGCGGGTCACGTGGGGACCCCGGCCCCAGGTCAGCGGGTCACGTGGGGACACCGGCCCCAGGTGACCGGGTCACGTGGGGTCACCGGCCCCAGGTCAGCGGGTCACGTGGGGTCACCGGCCCCAGGTGACCGGGTCACGTGGGGTCACCGGCCCCAGGTGACCCGGTCACGTGGGGTCACCGGCCCCAGGTGACCGGGTCACGTGGGGTCACCGGCCCCAGGTGACCGGGTCACGTGGGGTCACCGGCCCCAGGTGACCGGGTCACGTGGGGTCACCGGCCCTAGGTGACCGGGTCACGTGGGGTCACCGGCCCCAGGTGACCGGGTCACGTGGGGTCACCGGCCCCAGGTGACCGGGTCACGTGGGGTCACCGGCCCCAGGTGACCGGGTCACGTGGGGACACCGGCCCCAGGTGACCGGGTCACGTGGGGTCACCGGCCCCAGGTCAGCGGGTCACGTGGGGACACCGGCCCCAGGTAACCAAGGCATGTCGGGACCCAGCCCGGGTCCCCGGGACGGGTTTTTACGCCAGCCGCAGATCACCGGGTCCTGTCGGGTCCCCGGCCCGGGTCCCCTGGACAGGTCGTTAACCCGGCCCCAGGTCACCGGGTCATGTCGCGCACCCGGCCTGGTTCCCACGTTCCGGTGACCACCCCGGCACCAGGACCCCGGGTCCCGTGGGGACCCCGGCCCCAGGTGACCGGGTCACGCGGGGTCACCGGCCCCAGGTCAGCGGGTCACGTAGGGTCACCGGCCCCAGGTCAGCGGGTCACGTGGGGACCCCGGCCCCAGGTCAGCGGGTCACGTGGGGACACCGGCCCCAGGTGACCGGGTCACGTGGGGTCACCGGCCCCAGGTCAGCGGGTCACGTGGGGACACCGGCCCCAGGTGACCGGGTCACGTGGGGTCACCGGCCCCAGGTGACCCGGTCACGTGGGGTCACCGGCCCCAGGTGACCGGGTCACGTGGGGTCACCGGCCCCAGGTGACCCGGTCACGTGGGGTCACCGGCCCCAGGTGACCGGGTCACGTGGGGTCACCGGCCCTAGGTGACCGGGTCACGTGGGGTCACCGGCCCCAGGTCAGCGGGTCACGTGGGGTCACCGGCCCCAGGTGACCGGGTCACGTGGGGTCACCGGCCCCAGGTGACCGGGTCACGTGGGGACACCGGCCCCAGGTGACCGGGTCACGTGGGGTCACCGGCCCCAGGTCAGCGGGTCACGTGGGGACCCCGGACCCAGGTCAGCGGGGCACGTGGGGACACCGGCCCCAGGTAATCGGGTCATACCGAGTCCCCGGACTCAGGTCACCGGGTCAGTTCGGGACCCCGGACCCAGGTCGGGTCATGTCACGTCCCATGCCCGGGTCCCCGGGTTGGATTTTTACCCAGGCCCCGGGTCACAGGGTCATGTCGGGTCAACGGCCTGGGTACAAGGGTCTGGTGACCACCCCGACCCCAGGTCCCCGGGTCATGACGGGACACCGGACCAGGTCCCCGAGTCCGGTCGACACCACAGCCCCAGGTCACCGGGTCATGTCAGGACCCAGCCCGGGTCCCCGGGACGGGTTTTTACCCCAGCCGCAGATCACCGGGTCCTGTCGGGTACCCGGGTCGGGTCCCCTGGACAGGTCGGCACCCCGGCCCCGGGTCACGGGGTCATGTCGGGTCGCTGTCCCGGGTACCAGTGTCAGGTGACCACCCCGGCCCCGGGAGACGGAGTCATACCGGGTCCCCGGCCCGGGTCCCCGGGTTGCATCGGGACAAAAGCACCGGATCACTGGATCACGTGGGGGCCCGGGCCCGGGTCCCTGGGTTGCATCGGGACACCAGCGAAGGACCACCGGGTCCTGTCGGGTCCCCGGCCCGGGTCCCCTGGACAGGTCGTTAACCCGGCCCCATGTCACCGGGTCGTGTCGGGTAACCAGCCTGGTTCCCAGGTTCCGGTGACCACCCCGGCACCAGGACCCCGGGTCCCGTGGGGACCCCGGCCCCAGGTGACCGGGTCACGCGGGGTCACCGGCCCCAGGTCAGCGGGTCACGTGGGGTCACCGGCCCCAGGTCAGCGGGTCACGTGGGGACACCGGCCCCAGGTCACCGCGTCAGGTCGGGACCCCGAACCCAGGTCCACGAGTCCGTCGACACCACAGCCCCGGGTCACCGGGTCGTGTCGGGTAACCGGCCTGGTTCCCAGGTTCCGATGACCACCCCGGCACCAGGACCCCGGGTCACGTGGGGACACCGGCCCCAGGTGACCGGGTCACGTGGGGTCACCGGCCCCAGGTGACCTGGTCACGTGGGGTCACCGGCCCCAGGTGACCGGGTCACGTGGGGTCACCGGCCCCAGGTGACCGGGTCACGTGGGGACACCGGCCCCAGGTGACCGGGTCACGTGGGGTCACCGGCCCCAGGTGACCGGGTCACGTGGGGTCACCGGACCCAGGTCAGCGGGTCATGTGGGGACACCGGACCCAGGTAACCGGGTCATACCGAGTCCCCGGACCCAGGTCACCGGGTCAGTTCGGGACCCCGGACCCAGGTCGGGTCATGTCACGTCCCATGCCCGGGTCCCCGGGTTGGATTTTTACCCAGGCCCCGGGTCACAGGGTCATGTCGGGTCAATGGCCTGGGTACAAGGGTCTGGTGACCACCCCGACCCCAGGTCCCCGGGTCATGACGGGACACCGGACCAGGTCCCCGAGTCCGGTCAACACCACAGCCCCAGGTCACGGGGTCATGTCGGGACCCAGCCCGGGTCCCCGGGACGGGTTTTTACCCCAGCCGCAGATCACCGGGTCCTGTCGGCTACCCGGGTCGGGTCCCCTGGACAGGTCGGCACCCCGGCCCCGGGTCACGGGGTCATGTCGGGTCGCTGTCCCGGGTACCAGTGTCAGGTGACCACCCCGGCCCCGGGAGACGGAGTCATACCGGGTCCCCGGCCCAGGTCCCCGGGTTGCATCGGGACAAAAGCACCGGATCACTGGATCACGTGGGGGCCCGGGCCCGGGTCCCCGGGTTGCATCGGGACACCAGCGAAGGACCACCGGGTCCTGTCGGGTCCCCGGCCCGGGTCCCCTGGACAGGTCGTTAACCCGGCCCCAGGTCACCGGGTCATGTCGCGCACCCGGCCTGGTTCCCAGGTTCCGGTGACCACCCCGGCACCAGGACCCCGGGTCCCGTGGGGACCCCGGCCCCAGGTGACCGGGTCACGCGGGGTCACCGGCCCCAGGTCAGCGGGTCACGTGGGGTCACCGGCCCCAGGTCAGCGGGTCACGTGGGGACACCGGCCCCAGGTCAGCGGGTCACGTGGGGACACCGGCCCCAGGTCACCGCGTCAGGTCGGGACCCCGAACCCAGGTCCACGAGTCCGTCGACACCACAGCCCCGGGTCACCGGGTCCTGTCGGGTAACCGGCCTGGTTCCCAGGTTCCGATGACCACCCCGGCACCAGGACTCTGGGTCACGTGGGGACACCGGCCCCAGGTCACCGGGTCACGTGGGGTCACCGGACCCAGGTGACCCGGTCACGTGGGGACACCGGCCCCAGGTGACCGGGTCACGTGGGGTCACCGGCCCCAGGTGACCGGGTCACGTGGGGACACCGGCCCCAGGTGACCGGGTCACGTGGGGTCACCGGCCCCAGGTGACCAAGTCACGTGGGGTCACCGGCCCCAGGTCAGCGGGTCACGTGGGGACACCGGCCCCAGGTGACCGGGTCACGTGGGGTCACCGGCCCCAGGTGACCAAGTCACGTGGGGTCACCGGCCCCAGGTCAGCGGGTCACGTGGGGTCACCGGCCCCAGGTGACCGGGTCACGTGGGGACACCGGCCCCAGGTCACCGGGTCACGTGGGGTCACCGGCCCCAGGTCAGCGGGTCACGTGGGGACACCGGCCCCAGGTCACCGCGTCAGGTCGGGACCCCGAACCCAGGTCCACGAGTCCGTCGACACCACAGCAACGGGTCACCGGGTCGTGTCGGGTAACCGGCCTGGTTCCCAGGTTCCGATGACCACCCCGGCACCAGGATCCCGGGTCATGTGGGGACACCGGCCCCAGGTGACCGGGTCACGTGGGGTCACCTGCCCCAGGTCAGCAGGTCACGTGGGGATCCCGGCCCCAGGTCACCGGGTCACGTGGGGTCACCGGCCCCAGGTCAGAGGGTCACGTGGGGACCCCGGACCCAGGTCACCGGGTCATGTCGGGACCCAGCCTGGGTCCCCGGGACGGGTTTTTACCCCAGCCGCAGATCACCGGGTCCTGTCGGGTACCCGGGTCGGGTCCCCTGGACAGGTCGGCACCCCGGCCCCGGGTCACGGGGTCATGTCGGGTCGCTGTCCCGGGTACCAGTGTCAGGTGACCACCCCGGCCCCGGGAGACGGAGTCATACCGGGTCCCCGGCCCGGGTCCCCGGGTTGCATCGGGACACCAGCGAAGGACCACCGGGTCCTGTCGGGTCCCCGGCCCGGGTCCCCTGGACAGGTCGTTAACCCGGCCCCAGGTCACCGGGTCATGTCGCGCACCCGGCCTGGTTCCCAGGTTCCGGTGACCACCCCGGCACCAGGACCCCGGGTCACGTGGGGACCCCGGCCCCAGGTCAGCAGGTCAAGTGGGGACACCGGCCCCAGGTCACCGCGTCAGGTCGGGACCCCGAACCCAGGTCCACGAGTCCGTCGACACCACAGCCCCGGGTCACCGGGTCGTGTCGGGTAACCGGCCTGGTTCCAAGGTTCCGATGACCACCCCGGCACCAGGACCCCGGGTCACGTGGGGACACCGGCCCCAGGTGACCGGGTCACGTGGGGACACCGGCCCCAGGTCATCGGGTCACGTGGGGTCACCGGCCCCAGGTGACCGGGTCACGTGGGGTCACCGGCACCAGGTGACCGGGTCACGTGGGGTCACCGGCCCCAGGTGACCTGGTCACGTGGGGTCACCGACCCCAGGTGACCGGGTCACGTGGGGTCACCGGCCCCAGGTGACCGGGTCACGTGAGGTCACCGGCCCCAGGTGACCGGGTCACGTGGGGTCACCGGCCCCAGGTGACCGGGTCACGTGGGGTCACCGGCCCCAGGTGACCGGGTCACGTGGGGTCACCGGCCCCAGGTGACCGGGTCACGTGGGGACACCGGCCCCAGGTGACCGGGTCACGTGGGGTCACCGGCCCCAGGTGACCGGGTCACGTGGGGTCACCGGCCCCAGGTGACCTGGTCACGTGGGGTCACCGGCCCCAGGTGACCGGGTCACGTGGGGACACCGGCCCCAGGTGACCGGGTCACGTGGGGTCACCGGCCCCAGGTGACCGGGTCACGTGGGGACACCGGCCGCAGGTCAGCGGGTCACGTGGGGACACCGGCCCCAGGTGACCGGGTCACGTGGGGTCACCGGCCCCAGGTGACCGGGTCACGTGGGGACACCGGCCCCAGGTGACCGGGTCACGTGGGGACACCGGCCCCAGGTGACCGGGTCACGTGGGGTCACCGGCACCAGGTGACCGGGTCACGTGGGGTCACCGGCCCCAGGTGACCTGGTCACGTGGGGTCACCGGCCCCAGGTTACCGGGTCACGTGGGGTCACCGGCCCCAGGTGACCGGGTCACGTGAGGTCACCGGCCCCAGGTGACCGGGTCACGTGGGGTCACCGGCCCCAGGTGACCGGGTCACGTGGGGTCACCAGCCCCAGGTGACCGGGTCACGTGGGGTCACCGGCCCCAGGTGACCGGGTCACGTGGGGACACCGGCCCCAGGTGACCGGGTCACGTGGGGACACCGGCCCCAGGTGACCGGGTCACGTGGGGTCACCGGACCCAGGTCAGCGGGTCACGTGGGGACACCGGCCCGAGGTAACCGGGTCATACCGAGTCCCCGGACCCAGGTCACCGGGTCAGTTCGGGACCCCGGACCCAGGTCGGGTCATGTCACGTCCCATGCCCGGGTCCCCGGGTTGGATTTTTACCCAGGCCCCGGGTCACAGGGTCATGTCGGGTCAACGGCCTGGGTACAAGGGTCTGGTGACCACCCCGACCCCAGGTCCCCGGGTCATGACGGGACACCGGACCAGGTCCCCGAGTCCGGTCGACACCACAGCCCCAGGTCACCGGGTCATGTCGGGACCCAGCCCGGGTCCCCGGGACGGGTTTTTACCCCAGCCGCAGATCACCGGGTCCTGTCGGGTACCCGGGTCGGGTCCCCTGGACAGGTCAGCACCCCGGCCCCGGGTCACGGGGTCATGTCGGGTCGCTGTCCCGGGTACCAGTGTCAGGTGACCACCCCGGCCCCGGGAGACGGAGTCATACCGGGTCCCCGGCCCGGGTCCCCGGGTTGCATCGGGACAAAAGCACCGGATCACTGGATCACGTGGGGGCCCGGGCCCGGGTCCCCGGGTTGCATCGGGACACCAGCGAAGGACCACCGGGTCCTGTCGGGTCCCCGGCCCGGGTCCCCTGGACAGGTCGTTAACCCGGCCCCAGGTCACCGGGTCATGTCGCGCACCCGGCCTGGTTCCCACGTTCCGGTGACCACCCCGGCACCAGGACCCCGGGTCCCGTGGGGTCACCGGCCCCAGGTGACCGGGTCACGTGGGGTCACCGGCCCCAGGTCAGCCGGTCACGTAGGGTCACCGGCCCCAGGTCAGCGGGTCACGTGGGGACCCCGGCCCCAGGTCAGCGGGTCACGTGGGGACACCGGCCCCAGGTGACCGGGTCACGTGGGGTCACCGGCCCCAGGTCAGCGGGTCACGTGGGGACACCGGCCCCAGGTGACCGGGTCACGTGGGGTCACCGGCCCCAGGTGACCCGGTCACGTGGGGTCACCGGCCCCAGGTGACCGGGTCACGTGGGGTCACCGGCCCCAGGTGACCGGGTCACGTGGGGTCACCGGCCCCAGGTGACCGGGTCACGTGGGGTCACCGGCCCTAGGTGACCGGGTCACGTGGGGTCACCGGCCCCAGGTCAGCGGGTCACGTGGGGACACCGGCCCCAGGTGACCGGGTCACGTGGGGTCACCGGCCCCAGGTGACCGGGTCACGTGGGGACACCGGCCCCAGGTGACGGGGTCACGTGGGGTCACCGGCCCCAGGTCAGCGGGTCACGTGGGGACACCGGCCCCAGGTAACCAATGCATGTCGGGACCCAGCCCGGGTCCCCGGGACGGGTTTTTACCCCAGCCGCAGATCACCGGGTCCTGTCGGGTCCCCGGCCCGGGTCCCCTGGACAGGTCGTTAACCCGGCCCCAGGTCACCGGGTCATGTCGCGCACCCGGCCTGGTTCCCACGTTCCGGTGACCACCCCGGCACCAGGACCCCGGGTCCCGTGGGGACCCCGGCCCCAGGTGACCGGGTCACGCGGGGTCACCGGCCCCAGGTCAGCGGGTCACGTAGGGTCACCGGCCCCAGGTCAGCGGGTCACGTGGGGACCCCGGCCCCAGGTCAGCGGGTCACGTGGGGACACCGGCCCCAGGTGACCGGGTCACGTGGGGTCACCGGCCCCAGGTCAGCGGGTCACGTGGGGACACCGGCCCCAGGTGACCGGGTCACGTGGGGTCACCGGCCCCAGGTGACCCGGTCACGTGGGGTCACCGTCCCCAGGTGACCGGGTCACGTGGGGTCACCGGCCCCAGGTGACCCGGTCACGTGGGGTCACCGGCCCCAGGTGACCGGGTCACGTGGGGTCACCGGCCCCAGGTCAGCGGGTCACGTGGGGTCACCGGCCCCAGGTGACCGGGTCACGTGGGGTCACCGGCCCCAGGTGACCGGGTCACGTGGGGACACCGGCCCCAGGTGACCGGGTCACGTGGGGTCACCGGCCCCAGGTCAGCGGGTCACGTGGGGACACCGGCCCCAGGTAACCAAGGCATGTCGGGACCCAGCCCGGGTCCCCGGGACGGGTTTTTACCCCAGCCGCAGATCACCGGGTCCTGTCGGGTCCCCGGCCCGGGTCCCCTGGACAGGTCGATAACCCGGCCCCAGGTCACCCGGTCATCTCGCGCACCCGGCCTGGTTCCCAGGTTCCGATTACCACCCCGGCACCAGGACCCCGGGTCACGTGGGGACACCGGCCCCAGGTGACCGGGTCACGTGGGGTCACCGGCCCCAGGTCAGCGGGTCACGTGGGGACCCCGGCCCCAGGTCAGCGGGTCACGTGGGGACACCGGACCCAGGTAACCGGGTCATACCGAGTCCCCGGACCCAGGTCACCGGGTCAGTTCGGGACCCCGGACCCAGGTCGGGTCATGTCACGTCCCATGCCCGGGTCCCCGGGTTGGATTTTTACCCAGGCCCCGGGTCACAGGGTCATGTCGGGTCAACGGCCTGGGTACAAGGGTCTGGTGACCACCCCAACCCCAGGTCCCCGGGTCATGACGGGACACCGGACCAGGTCCCCGAGTCCGGTCGACACCACAGCCCCAGGTCACCGGGTCATGTCGGGACCCAGCCCGGGTCCCCGGGACGGGTTTTTACCCCAGCCGCAGATCACCGGGTCCTGTCGGGTACCCGGGTCGGGTCCCCTGGACAGGTCGGCACCCCGGCCCCGGGTCACGGGGTCATGTCGGGTCGCTGTCCCGGGTACCAGTGTCAGGTGACCACCCCGGCCCCGGGAGACGGAGTCATACCGGGTCCCCGGCCCAGGTCCCCGGGTTGCATCGGGACAAAAGCACCGGATCACTGGATCACGTGGGGGCCCGGGCCCGGGTCCCCGGGTTGCATCGGGACACCAGCGAAGGACCACCGGGTCCTGTCGGGTCCCCGGCCCGGGTCCCCTGGACAGGTCGTTAACCCGGCCCCATGTCACCGGGTCGTGTCGGGTAACCGGCCTGGTTCCCAGGTTCCGATGACCACCCCGGCACCAGGACCCCGGGTCCTGTGGGGACCCCGGCCCCAGGTGACCGGGTCACGCGGGGTCACCGGCCCCAGGTCAGCGGGTCACGTGGGGACACCGGCCCCAGGTCACCGCGTCGGGTCGGGACCCCGAACCCAGGTCCACGAGTCCGTCGACACCACAGCCCCGGGTCACCGGGTCGTGTCGGGTAACCGGCCTGGTTCCCAGGTTCCGATGACCACCCCGGCACCAGGACCCCGGGTCACGTGGGGACACCGGCCCCAGGTGACCGGGTCACGTGGGGTCACCGGCCCCAGGTGACCGGGTCACGTGGGGACACCGGCCCCAGGTGACCGGGTCACGTGGGGTCACCGGCCCCAGGTGACCGGGTCACGTGGGGTCACCGGACCCAGGTCAGCGGGTCACGTGGGGACACCGGCCCCAGGTAACCGGGTCATACCGAGTCCCCGGACCCAGGTCACCGGGTCAGTTCGGGACCCCGGACCCAGGTCGGGTCATGTCACGTCCCATGCCCGGGTCCCCGGGTTGGATTTTTACCCAGGCCCCGGGTCACAGGGTCATGTCGGGTCAACGGCCTGGGTACAAGGGTCTGGTGACCACCCCGACCCCAGGTCCCCGGGTCATGACGGGACACCGGACCAGGTCCCCGAGTCCGGTCGACACCACAGCCCCAGGTCACGGGGTCATGTCGGGACCCAGCCCGGGTCCCCGGGACAGGTTTTTACCCCAGCCGCAGATCACCGGGTCCTGTCGGGTACCCGGGTCGGGTCCCCTGGACAGGTCGGCACCCCGGCCCCGGGTCACGGGGTCATGTCGGGTCGCTGTCCCGGGTACCAGTGTCAGGTGACCACCCCGGCCCCGGGAGACGGAGTCATACCGGGTCCCCGGCCCGGGTCCCCGGGTTGCATCGGGACAAAAGCACCGGATCACTGGATCACGTGGGGGCCCGGGCCCGGGTCCCTGGGTTGCATCGGGACACCAGCGAAGGACCACCGGGTCCTGTCGGGTCCCCGGCCCGGGTCCCCTGGACAGGTCGTTAACCCGGCCCCAGGTCACCGGGTCATGTCGCGCACCCGGCCTGGTTCCCAGGTTCCGGTGACCACCCCGGCACCAGGACCCCGGGTCCCGTGGGGACCCCGGCCCCAGGTGACCGGGTCACGCGGGGTCACCGGCCCCAGGTCAGCGGGTCACGTGGGGTTACCGGCCCCAGGTCAGCGGGTCACGTGGGGACACCGGCCCCAGGTCACCGCGTCAGGTCGGGACCCCGAACCCAGGTCCACGAGTCCGTCGACACCACAGCCCCGGGTCACCGGGTCCTGTCGGGTAACCGGCCTGGTTCCCAGGTTCCGATGACCACCCCGGCACCAGGACTCTGGGTCACGTGGGGACACCGGCCCCAGGTCACCGGGTCACGTGGGGTCACCGGACCCAGGTGACCCGGTCACGTGGGGACACCGGCCCCAGGTGACCGGGTCACGTGGGGTCACCGGCCCCAGGTGACCGGGTCACGTGGGGTCACCGGCCCCAGGTGACCGGGTCACGTGGGGTCACCGGCCCCAGGTGACCGGGTCACGTGGGGACACCGGCCCCAGGTGACCGGGTCACGTGGGGTCACCGGCCCCAGGTCAGCGGGTCACGTGGGGACACCGGCCCCAGGTCACCGCGTCAGGTCGGGACCCCGAACCCAGGTCCACGAGTCCGTCGACACCACAGCCCCGGGTCACCGGGTCGTGTCGGGTAACCGGCCTGGTTCCCAGGTTCCGATGACCACCCCGGCACCAGGATCCCGGGTCATGTGGGGACACCGGCCCCAGGTGACCGGGTCACGTGGGGTCACCGGCCCCAGGTCAGCAGGTCACGTGGGGACCCCGGCCCCAGGTCACCGGGTCACGTGGGGTCACCGGCCCCAGGTCAGAGGGTCACGTGGGGACCCCGGACCCAGGTCACCGGGTCATGTCGGGACCCAGCCCGGGTCCCCGGGACGGGTTTTTACCCCAGCCGCAGATCACCGGGTCCTGTCGGGTACCCGGGTCGGGTCCCCTGGACAGGTCGGCACCCCGGCCCCGGGTCACGGGGTCATGTCGGGTCGCTGTCCCGGGTACCAGTGTCAGGTGACCACCCCGGCCCCGGGAGACGGAGTCATACCGGGTCCCCGGCCCGGGTCCCCGGGTTGCATCGGGACACCAGCGAAGGACCACCGGGTCCTGTCGGGTCCCCGGCCCGGGTCCCCTGGACAGGTCGTTAACCCGGCCCCAGGTCACCGGGTCATGTCGCGCACCCGGCCTGGTTCCCAGGTTCCGGTGACCACCCCGGCACCAGGACCCCGGGTCACGTGGGGACCCCGGCCCCAGGTCAGCAGGTCACGTGGGGACACCGGCCCCAGGTCACCGCGTCAGGTCGGGACCCCGAACCCAGGTCCACGAGTCCGTCGACACCACAGCCCCGGGTCACCGGGTCGTGTCGGGTAACCGGCCTGGTTCCAAGGTTCCGATGACCACCCCGGCACCAGGACCCCGGGTCACGTGGGGACACCGGCCCCAGGTGACCGGGTCACGTGGGGACACCGGCCCCAGGTCATCGGGTCACGTGGGGTCACCGGCCCCAGGTGACCGGGTCACGTGGGGTCACCGGCACCAGGTGACCGGGTCACGTGGGGTCACCGGCCCCAGGTAACCGGGTCATACCGAGTCCCCGGACCCAGGTCACCGGGTCAGTTCGGGACCCCGGACCCAGGTCGGGTCATGTCACGTCCCATGCCCGGGTCCCCGGGTTGGATTTTTACCCAGGCCCCGGGTCACAGGGTCATGTCGGGTCAACGGCCTGGGTACAAGGGTCTGGTGACCACCCCAACCCCAGGTCCCCGGGTCATGACGGGACACCGGACCAGGTCCCCGAGTCCGGTCGACACCACAGCCCCAGGTCACCGGGTCATGTCGGGACCCAGCCCGGGTCCCCGGGACGGGTTTTTACCCCAGCCGCAGATCACCGGGTCCTGTCGGGTACCCGGGTCGGGTCCCCTGGACAGGTCGGCACCCCGGCCCCGGGTCACGGGGTCATGTCGGGTCGCTGTCCCGGGTACCAGTGTCAGGTGACCACCCCGGCCCCGGGAGACGGAGTCATACCGGGTCCCCGGCCCGGGTCCCCGGGTTGCATCGGGACAAAAGCACCGGATCACTGGATCACGTGGGGGCCCGGGCCCGGGTCCCCGGGTTGCATCGGGACACCAGCGAAGGACCACCGGGTCCTGTCGGGTCCCCGGCCCGGGTCCCCTGGACAGGTCGTTAACCCGGCCCCAGGTCACCGGGTCATGTCGCGCACCCGGCCTGGTTCCCACGTTCCGGTGACCACCCCGGCACCAGGACCCCGGGTCCCGTGGGGACCCCGGCCCCAGGTGACCGGGTCACGCGGGGTCACCGGCCCCAGGTCAGCGGGTCACGTAGGGTCACCGGCCCCAGGTCAGCGGGTCACGTGGGGACCCCGGCCCCAGGTCAGCGGGTCACGTGGGGACACCGGCCCCAGGTGACCGGGTCACGTGGGGTCACCTGCCCCAGGTCAGCGGGTCACGTGGGGACACCGGCCCCAGGTGACCGGGTCACGTGGGGTCACCGGCCCCAGGTGACCGGGTCACGTGGGGTCACCGGCCCCAGGTGACCGGGTCACGTGGGGTCACCGGCCCCAGGTGACCCGGTCACGTGGGGTCACCGGCCCCAGGTGACCGGGTCACGTGGGGTCACCGGCCCCAGGTGACCGGGTCACGTGGGGTCACCGGCCCCAGGTCAGCGGGTCACGTGGGGACACCGGCCCCAGGTGACCGGGTCACGTGGGGTCACCGGCCCCAGGTCAGCGGGTCACGTGGGGACACCGGCCCCAGGTGACCGGGTCACGTGGGGTCACCGGCCCCAGGTCAGCGGGTCACGTGGGGACACCGGCCCCAGGTAACCAAGGCATGTCGGGACCCAGCCCGGGTCCCCGGGACGGGTTTTTACCCCAGCCGCAGATCACCGGGTCCTGTCGGGTCCCCGGCCCGGGTCCCCTGGACAGGTCGATAACCGGGCCCCAGGTCACCCGGTCATCTCGCGCACCCGGCCTGGTTCCCAGGTTCCGATGACCACCCCGGCCCCAGGTGACCGGGTCACGTGGGGACACCGGCCCCAGGTGACCGGGTCACGTGGGGTCACCGGCCCCAGGTGACCGGGTCACGTGGGGTCACCGGACCCAGGTGACCGGGTCACGTGGGGACACCGGCCCCAGGTAACCGGGTCATACCGAGTCCCCGGACCCAGGTCACCGGGTCAGTTCGGGACCCCGGACCCAGGTCGGGTCATGTCACGTCCCATGCCCGGGTCCCCGGGTTGGATTTTTACCCAGGCCCCGGGTCACAGGGTCATGTCGGGTCAACGGCCTGGGTACAAGGGTCTGGTGACCACCCCGACCCCAGGTCCCCGGGTCATGACGGGACACCGGACCAGGTCCCCGAGTCCGGTCGACACCACAGCCCCAGGTCACGGGGTCATGTCGGGACCCAGCCCGGGTCCCCGGGACGGGTTTTTACCCCAGCCGCAGATCACCGGGTCCTGTCGGGTACCCGGGTCGGGTCCCCTGGACAGGTCGGCACCCCGGCCCCGGGTCACGGGGTCATGTCGGGTCGCTGTCCCGGGTACCAGTGTCAGGTGACCACCCCGGCCCCGGGAGACGGAGTCATACCGGGTCCCCGGCCCGGGTCCCCGGGTTGCATCGGGACAAAAGCACCGGATCACTGGATCACGTGGGGGCCCGGGCCCGGGTCCCCGGGTTGCATCGGGACACCAGCGAAGGACCACCGGGTCCTGTCGGGTCCCCGGCCCGGGTCCCCTGGACAGGTCGTTAACCCGGCCCCAGGTCACCGGGTCATGTCGCGCACCCGGCCTGGTTCCCACGTTCCGGTGACCACCCCGGCACCAGGACCCCGGGTCCCGTGGGGACCCCGGCCCCAGGTGACCGGGTCACGCGGGGTCACCGGCCCCAGGTCAGCGGGTCACGTGGGGTCACCGGCCCCAGGTCAGCGGGTCACGTGGGGACCCCGGCCCCAGGTCAGCGGGTCACGTGGGGACACCGGCCCCAGGTCACCGCGTCAGGTCGGGACCCCGAACCCAGGTCCACGAGTCCGTCGACACCACAGCCCCGGGTCACCGGGTCGTGTCGGGTAACCGGCCTGGTTCCCAGGTTCCGATGACCACCCCGGCACCAGGACTCTGGGTCATGTGGGGACACCGGCCCCAGGTCACCGGGTCACGTGGGGTCACCGGACCCAGGTGACCCGGTCACGTGGGGACACCGGCCCCAGGTCAGCGGGTCACGTGGGGACACCGGCCCCAGGTGACCGGGTCACGTGGGGTCACCGGCCCCAGGTGACCGGGTCACGTGGGGTCACCGGCCCCAGGTGACCGGGTCACGTGGGGACACCGGCCCCAGGTGACCGGGTCACGTGGGGTCACCGGCCCCAGGTGACCGGGTCACGTGGGGTCACCGGCCCCATGTCAGCGGGTCACGTGGGGTCACCGGCCCCAGGTGACCGGGTCACGTGGGGACACCGGCCCCAGGTGACCGGGTCACGTGGGGTCACCGGCCGCAGGTCAGCGGGTCACGTGGGGACACCGGCCCCAGGTCACCGCGTCAGGTCGGGACCCCGAACCCAGGTCCACGAGTCCATCGACACCACAGCCCCGGGTCACCGGGTCGTGTCGGGTAACCGGCCTGGTTCCCAGGTTCCGATGACCACCCCGGCACCAGGACCCCGGGTCACGTGGGGACACCGGCCCCAGGTGACCGGGTCACGTGGGGTCACCGGCCCCAGGTCAGCGGGTCACGTGGAGACCCCGGCCCCAGGTCACCGGGTCACGTGGGGTCACCGGCCCCAGGTCAGAGGGTCACGTGGGGACCCCGGACCCAGGTCACCGGGTCATGTCGGGACCCAGCCTGGGTCCCCGGGACAGGTTTTTACCCCAGCCGCAGATCACCGGGTCCTGTCGGGTCCCCGGCCCGGGTCCCCTGGACAGGTCGATAACCCGGCCCCGGGTCACGGGGTCATGTCGGGTCGCTGTCCCGGGTACCAGTGTCAGGTGACCACCCCGGCCCCGGGAGACGGAGTCATACCGGGTCCCCGGCCCGGGTCCCCGGGTTGCATCGGGACACCAGCGAAGGACCACCGGGTCCTGTCGGGTCCCCGGCCCGGGTCCCCTGGACAGGTCGTTAACCCGGCCCCAGGTCACCGGGTCATGTCGCGCACCCGGCCTGGTTCCCAGGTTCCGGTGACCACCCCGGCACCAGGACCCCGGGTCACGTGGGGACCCCGGCCCCAGGTCAGCAGGTCACGTGGGGACACCGGCCCCAGGTCACCGCGTCAGGTCGGGACCCCGAACCCAGGTCCACGAGTCCGTCGACACCACAGCCCCGGGTCACCGGGTCGTGTCGGGTAACCGGCCTGGTTCCAAGGTTCCGATGACCACCCCGGCCCCAGGTCAGCGGGTCACGTGGGGACACCGGCCCCAGGTGACCGGGTCACGTGGGGACACCGGCCCTAGGTCATCGGGTCACGTGGGGTCACCGGCCCCAGGTGACCGGGTCACGTGGGGTCACCGGCACCAGGTGACCGGGTCACGTGGGGTCACCGGCCCCAGGTGACCTGGTCACGTGGGGTCACCGGCCCCAGGTGACCGGGTCACGTGGGGTCACCGGCCCCAGGTGACGGGGTCACGTGAGGTCACCGGCCCCAGGTGACCGGGTCACGTGGGGTCACCGGCCCCAGGTGACCGGGTCACGTGGGGTCACCGGCCCCAGGTGACCGGGTCACGTGGGGTCACCGTCCCCAGGTGACCGGGTCACGTGGGGACACCGGCCCCAGGTGACCGGGTCACGTGGGGTCACCGGCCCCAGGTGACCGGGTCACGTGGGGTCACCGGCCCCAGGTGACCTGGTCACGTGGGGTCACCGGCCCCAGGTGACCGGGTCACGTGGGGACACCGGCCCCAGGTGACCGGGTCACGTGGGGACACCGGCCCCAGGTGACCGGGTCACGTGGGGTCACCGGCCCCAGGTGACCGGGTCACGTGGGGTCACCGGCCCCAGGTGACCGGGTCACGTGGGGACACCGGCCTCAGGTCAGCGGGTCACGTGGGGACACCGGCCCCAGGTAACCGGGTCATACCGAGTCCCCGGACCCAGGTCACCGGGTCAGTTCGGGACCCCGGACCCAGGTCGGGTCATGTCACGTCCCATGCCCGGGTCCCCGGGTTGGATTTTTACCCAGGCCCCGGGTCACAGGGTCATGTCGGGTCAACGGCCTGGGTACAAGGGTCTGGTGACCACCCCGACCCCAGGTCTCCGGGTCATGACGGGACACCGGACCAGGTCCCCGAGTCCGGTCGACACCACAGCCCCAGGTCACGGGGTCATGTCGGGACCCAGCCCGGGTCCCCGGGACGGGTTTTTACCCCAGCCGCAGATCACCGGGTCCTGTCGGGTACCCGGGTCGGGTCCCCTGGACAGGTCGGCACCCCGGCCCCGGGTCACGGGGTCATGTCGGGTCGCTGTCCCGGGTACCAGTGTCAGGTGACCACCCCGGCCCCGGGAGACGGAGTCATACCGGGTCCCCGGCCCGGGTCCCCGGGTTGCATCGGGACAAAAGCACCGGATCACTGGATCACGTGGGGGCCCGGGCCCGGGTCCCCGGGTTGCATCGGGACACCAGCGAAGGACCACCGGGTCCTGTCGGGTCCCCGGCCCGGGTCCCCTGGACAGGTCGTTAACCCGGCCCCAGGTCACCGGGTCATGTCGCGCACCCGGCCTGGTTCCCACGTTCCGGTGACCACCCCGGCACCAGGACCCCGGGTCCCGTGGGGACCCCGGCCCCAGGTGACCGGGTCACGCGGGGTCACCGGCCCCAGGTCAGCGGGTCACGTGGGGTCACCGGCCCCAGGTCAGCGGGTCACGTGGGGACACCGGCCCCAGGTCAGCGGGTCACGTGTGGACACCGGCCCCAGGTCACCGCGTCAGGTCGGGACCCCGAACCCAGGTCCACAAGTCCGTCGACACCACAGCCCCGGGTCACCGGGTCGTGTCGGGTAACCGGCCTGGTTCCCAGGTTCCGATGACCACCCCGGCACCAGGACTCTGGGTCACGTGGGGACACCGGCCCCAGGTCACCGGGTCACGTGGGGTCACCGGCCCCAGGTGACCGGGTCACGTGGGGTCACCGGCCCCAGGTGACCGGGTCACGTGGGGACACCGGCCCCAGGTGACCGGGTCACGTGGGGTCACCGGCCCCAGGTGACCGGGTCACGTGGGGTCACCGGCCCCAGGTCACCGGGTCACGTGGGGTCACCGGCCCCAGGTCAGCGGGTCACGTGGGGACACCGGCCCCAGGTGACCGGGTCACGTGGGGTCACCGGCCCCAGGTGACCGGGTCACGTGGGGACACCGGCCCCAGGTGACCGGGTCACGTGGGGTCACCGGCCCCAGGTCAGCGGGTCACGTGGGGACACCGGCCCCAGGTAACCAAGGCATGTCGGGACCCAGCCCGGGTCCCCGGGACGGGTTTTTACCCCAGCCGCAGATCACCGGGTCCTGTCGGGTCCCCGGCCCGGGTCCCCTGGACAGGTCGATAACCCGGCCCCAGGTCACCGGGTCATGTCGCGCACCCGGCCTGGTTCCCAGGTTCCGATGACCACCCCGGCACCAGGACCCCGGGTCACGTGGGGACACCGGCCCCAGGTGACCGGGTCACGTGGGGTCACCGGCCCCAGGTCAGCGGGTCACGTGGGGACCCCAGCCCCAGGTGACCGGGTCACGTGGGGACCCCGGACCCAGGTAACCGGGTCATACCGAGTCCCCGGACCCAGGTCACCGGGTCAGTTCGGGACCCCGGACCCAGGTCGGGTCATGTCACGTCCCATGCCCGGGTCCCCGGGTTGGATTTTTACCCAGGCCCCGGGTCACAGGGTCATGTCGGGTCAACGGCCTGGGTACAAGGGTCTGGTGACCACCCCGACCCCAGGTCCCCGGGTCATGACGGGACACCGGACCAGGTCCCCGAGTCCGGTCGACACCACAGCCCCAGGTCACCGGGTCATGTCGGGACCCAGCCCGGGTCCCCGGGACGGGTTTTTACCCCAGCCGCAGATCACCGGGTCCTGTCGGGTACCCGGGTCGGGTCCCCTGGACAGGTCGGCACCCCGGCCCCGGGTCACGGGGTCATGTCGGGTCGCTGTCCCGGGTACCAGTGTCAGGTGACCACCCCGGCCCCGGGAGACGGAGTCATACCGGGTCCCCAGCCCAGGTCCCCGGGTTGCATCGGGACAAAAGCACCGGATCACTGGATCACGTGGGGGCCCGGGCCCGGGTCCCCGGGTTGCATCGGGACACCAGCGAAGGACCACCGGGTCCTATCGGGTCCCCGGCCCGGGTCCCCTGGACAGGTCGTTAACCCGGCCCCAGGTCACCGGGTCATGTCGCGCACCCGGCCTGGTTCCCACGTTCCGGTGACCACCCCGGCACCAGGACCCCGGGTCCCGTGGGGACCCCGGCCCCAGGTGACCGGGTCACGCGGGGTCACCGGCCCCAGGTCAGCGGGTCACGTGGGGTCACCGGCCCCAGGTCAGCGGGTCACGTGGGGACACCGGCCCCAGGTCACCGCGTCAGGTTGGGACCCCGAACCCAGGTCCACGAGTCCGTCGACACCACAGCCCCGGGTCACCGGGTCGTGTCGGGTAACCGGCCTGGTTCCCAGGTTCCGATGACCACCCCGGCACCAGGACCCCGGGTCACGTGGGGACACCGGCCCCAGGTGACCGGGTCACGTGGGGTCACCGGCCCCAGGTCAGCGGGTCACGTGGGGTCACCGGCCCTAGGTGACCTGGTCACGTGGGGTCACCGGCCCCAGGTGACCGGGTCACGTGGGGTCACCGGCCCCAGGTGACCGGGTCACGTGGGGACACCGGCCCCAGGTGACCGGGTCACGTGGGGTCACCGGCCCCAGGTGACCGGGTCACGTGGGGTCACCGGCCTCAGGCCAGCGGGTCACGTGGGGACACCGGCCCCAGGTAACCGGGTCATACCGAGTCCCCGGACCCAGGTCACCGGGTCAGTTCGGGACCCCGGACCCAGGTCGGGTCATGTCACGTCCCATGCCCGGGTCCCCGGGTTGGATTTTTACCCAGGCCCCGGGTCACAGGGTCATGTCGGGTCAACGGCCTGGGTACAAGGGTCTGGTGACCACCCCGACCCCAGGTCCCCGGGTCATGACGGGACACCGGACCAGGTCCCCGAGTCCGGTCGACACCACAGCCCCAGGTCACCGCGTCAGGTCGGGACCCCGAACCCAGGTCCACGAGTCCGTCGACAGCACAGCCCCGGGTCACCAGGTCCTGTCGGGTAACCGGCCTGGTTCCCAGGTTCCGATGACCACCCCGGCACCAGGACTCTGGGTCACGTGGGGACACCGGCCCCAGGTAAACCGGGTCACGTGGGGTCACCGGACCCAGGTGACCCGGTCACGTGGGGACACCGGCCCCAGGTCAGCGGGTCACGTGGGGACACCGGCCCCAGGTGACCGGGTCACGTGGGGTCACCGGCCCCAGGTCAGCGGGTCACGTGGGGTCACCGGCCCCAGGTGACCGGGTCACGTGGGGACACCGGCCCCAGGTGACCGGGTCACGTGGGGTCACCGGCCCCAGGTCAGCGGGTCACGTGGGGTCACCGGCCCCAGGTGACCGGGTCACGTGGGGACACCGGCCCCAGGTGACCGGGTCACGTGGGGTCACCGGCCCCAGGTGACCGGGTCACGTGGGGTCACCGGCCCCAGGTCAGCGGGTCACGTGGGGTCACCGGCCCCAGGTGACCGGGTCACGTGGGGACACTGGCCCCAGGTGACCGGGTCACGTGGGGTCACCGGCCCCAGGTGACCGGGTCACGTGGGGACACCGGCCCCAGGTCAGCGGGTCACGTGGGGTCACCGGCCCCAGGTGACCGGGTCACGTGGGGTCACCGGCCCCAGGTGGCCGAGTCACGTGGGGTCACCGGCCCCAGGTGGCCGGGTCACGTGGGGTCACCGGCCCCAGGTGACCGGGTCACGTGGGGACACCGGCCCCAGGTGACCGGGCCACGTGGGGTCACCGGCCCCAGGTGACCGGGTCACGTGGGGTCACCGGCACCAGGTGACCGGGTCACGTGGGGACACCGGCCCCAGGTGACCTGGTCACGTGGGGTCACCGGCCCCAGGTGACCGGGTCACGTGGGGTCACCGGCCCCAGGTGACCCGGTCACGTGGGGTCACCGCCCCCAGGTGACCGGGTCACGTGGGGTCACCGGCCCCAGGTGACCGGGTCACGTGGGGTCACCGGCCCCAGGTCAGCGGGTCACGTGGGGACACCGGCCCCAGGTCACCGCGTCAGGTTGGGACCCCGAACCCAGGTCCACGAGTCCGTCGACACCACAGCCCCGGGTCACCGGGTCGTGTCGGGTAACCGGCCTGGTTCCCAGGTTCCGATGACCACCCCGGCACCAGGACCCCGGGTCACGTGGGGACACCGGCCCCAGGTGACCGGGTCACGTGGGGTCACCGGCCCCAGGTCAGCGGGTCACGTGGGGTCACCGGCCCCAGGTGACCTGGTCACGTGGGGTCACCGGCCCCAGGTGACCGGGTCACGTGGGGTCACCGGCCCCAGGTGACCGGGTCACGTGGGGACACCAGCCCCAGGTGACCGGGTCACGTGGGGTCACCGGCCCCAGGTGACCGGGTCACGTGGGGTCACCGGCCTCAGGCCAGCGGGTCACGTGGGGACACCGGCCCCAGGTAACCGGGTCATACTGAGTCCCCGGACCCAGGTCACCGGGTCAGTTCGGGACCCCGGACCCAGGTCGGGTCATGTCACGTCCCATGCCCGGGTCCCCGGGTTGGATTTTTACCCAGGCCCCGGGTCACAGGGTCATGTCGGGTCAACGGCCTGGGTACAAGGGTCTGGTGACCACCCCGACCCCAGGTCCCCGGGTCATGACGGGACACCGGACCAGGTCCCCGAGTCCGGTCGACACCACAGCCCCAGGTCACGGGGTCATGTCGGGACCCAGCCCGGGTCCCCGGGACGGGTTTTTACCCCAGCCGCAGATCACCGGGTCCTGTCGGCTACCCGGGTCGGGTCCCCTGGACAGGTCGGCACCCCGGCCCCGGGTCACGGGGTCATGTCGGGTCGCTGTCCCGGGTACCAGTGTCAGGTGACCACCCCGGCCCCGGGAGACGGAGTCATACCGGGTCCCCGGCCCGGGTCCCCGGGTTGCATCGGGACAAAAGCACCGGATCACTGGATCACGTGGGGGCCCGGGCCCGGGTCCCCGGGTTGCATCGGGACACCAGCGAAGGACCACCGGGTCCTGTCGGGTCCCCGGCCCGGGTCCCCTGGACAGGTCGTTAACCCGGCCCCAGGTCACCGGGTCATGTCGCGCACCCGGCCTGGTTCCCACGTTCCGGTGACCACCCCGGCACCAGGACCCCGGGTCACGTGGGGACCCCGGACCCAGGTGACCGGGTCACGCGGGGTCACCGGCCCCAGGTCAGCGGGTCACGTGGGGTCACCGGCCCCTGGTCAGCGGGTCACGTGGGGACACCGGCCCCAGGTCAGCGGGTCACGTGGGGACACCGGCCCCAGGTCACCGCGTCAGGTCGGGACCCCGAACCCAGGTCCACGAGTCCGTCGACACCACAGCCCCGGGTCACCGGGTCCTGTCGGGTAACCGGCCTGGTTCCCAGGTTCCGATGACCACCCCGGCACCAGGACTCTGGGTCACGTGGGGACACCGGCCCCAGGTAAACCGGGTCACGTGGGGTCACCGGACCCAGGTGACCCGGTCACGTGGGGACACCGGCCCCAGGTCAGCGGGTCACGTGGGGACACCGGCCCCAGGTGACCGGGTCACGTGGGGTCACCGGCCCCAGGTCAGCGGGTCACGTGGGGTCACCGGCCCCAGGTGACCGGGTCACGTGGGGACACCGGCCCCAGGTGACCGGGTCACGTGGGGTCACCGGCCCCAGGTGACCGGGTCACGTGGGGTCACCGGCCCCAGGTCAGCGGGTCACGTGGGGTCACCGGCCCCAGGTGACCGGGTCACGTGGGGACACTGGCCCCAGGTGACCGGGTCACGTGGGGTCACCGGCCCCAGGTGACCGGGTCACGTGGGGACACCGGCCCCAGGTCAGCGGGTCACGTGGGGTCACCGGCCCCAGGTGACCGGGTCACGTGGGGTCACCGGCCCCAGGTGGCCGAGTCACGTGGGGTCACCGGCCCCAGGTGGCCGGGTCACGTGGGGTCACCGGCCCCAGGTGACCGGGTCACGTGGGGACACCGGCCCCAGGTGACCGGGCCACGTGGGGTCACCGGCCCCAGGTGACCGGGTCACGTGGGGTCACCGGCACCAGGTGACCGGGTCACGTGGGGACACCGGCCCCAGGTGACCGGGTCACGTGGGGTCACCGGCCCCAGGTGACCGGGTCACGTGGGGTCACCGGCCCCAGGTGACCCGGTCACGTGGGGTCACCGCCCCCAGGTGACCGGGTCACGTGGGGTCACCGGCCCCAGGTGACCGGGTCATGTTGGGTCACCGGCCCCAGGTGACCGGGTCACGTGGGGACACCGGCCCCAGGTGACCGGGTCACGTGGGGTCACCGGCCCCAGGTGACCGGGTCACGTGGGGTCACCGGCCCCAGGTGACCTGGTCACGTGGGGTCACCGGCCCCAGGTGACTGGGTCACGTGGGGTCACCGGCCCCAGGTGACCGGGTCACGTGGGGACACCGGCCTCAGGTCAGCGGGTCACGTGGGGACCCCGGCCCCAGGTCAGCGGGTCACGTGGGGACACCGGCCCCAGGTAACCGGGTCATACCGAGTCCCCGGACCCAGGTCACCGGGTCAGTTCGGGACCCCGGACCCAGGTCGGGTCATGTCACGTCCCATGCCCGGGTCCCCGGGTTGGATTTTTACCCAGGCCCCGGGTCACAGGGTCATGTCGGGTCAACGGCCTGGGTACAAGGGTCTGGTGACCACCCCGACCCCAGGTCTCCGGGTCATGACGGGACACCGGACCAGGTCCCCGAGTCCGGTCGACACCACAGCCCCAGGTCACCGGGTCATGTCGGGACCCAGCCCGGGTCCCCGGTACGGGTTTTTACCCCAGCCGCAGATCACCGGGTCCTGTCGGGTACCCGGGTCGGGTCCCCTGGACAGGTCGGCACCCCGGCCCCGGGTCACGGGGTCATGTCGGGTCGCTGTCCCGGGTACCAGTGTCAGGTGACCACCCCGGCCCCGGGAGACGGAGTCATACCGGGTCCCCGGCCCGGGTCCCCGGGTTGCATCGGGACAAAAGCACTGGATCACTGGATCACGTGGGGGCCCGGGCCCGGGTCCCCGGGTTGCATCGGGACACCAGCGAAGGACCACCGGGTCCTGTCGGGTCCCCGGCCCGGGTCCCCTGGACAGGTCGTTAACCCGGCCCCAGGTCACCGGGTCATGTCACGCACCCGGCCTGGTTCCCAGGTTCCGGTGACCACCCCGGCACCAGGACCCCGGGTCACGTGGGGACCCCGGCCCCAGGTGACCGGGTCACGTGGGGACACCGGCCCCAGGTCAGCGAATCACGTGGGGACACCGGCCCCAGGTCACCGCGTCAGGTCGGGACCCCGAACCCAGGTCCACGATTCCGTCGACACCACAGCCCCGGGTCACCGGGTCGTGTCGGGTAACCGGCCTGGTTCCCAGGTTCCGATGACCACCCCGGCACCAGGACCCCGGGTCACGTGGGGACACCGGCCCCAGGTGACCGGGTCACGTCGGGACACCGGTCCCAGGTCAGCGGGTCACGTGGGGACCCCGGCCCCAGGTCACCGGGTCACATGGGGACCCCGGCCCCAGGTCAGAGGGTCACGTGGGGTCACCGGCCCCAGGTGACCGGGTCACGTGGGGACACCGGCCCCAGGTGACCGGGTCACGTGGGGTCACCGGCCCCAGGTGACCGGGTAACGTGGGGTCACCGGCCCCAGGTGACCGGGTCACGTGGGGACACCGGCCCCAGGTGACCGGGTCACATGGGGTCACCGGCCCCAGGTCAGCGGGTCACGTGGGGACACCGGCCCCAGGTGACCGGGTCACGTGGGGTCACCGGCCCCAGGTGACCGGGTCACGAGGGGTCACCGGCCCCAGGTCAGCGGGTCACGTGGGGTCACCGGCCCCAGGTGACCAGGTCACGTGGGGTCACCGGCCCCAGGTCAGAGGGTCACGTGGGGACACCGGCCCCAGGTGACCGGGTCACGTGGGGACACCGGCCCCAGGTCAGAGGGTCACGTGGGGACCCCGGACCCAGGTGACCGGGTCACGTGGGGACACCGGCCCCAGGTCACCGGGTCACGTGGGGTCACCGGCCCCAGGTCAGCGGGTCACGTGGGGACACCGGCCCCAGGTCACCGGGTCACGTGGGGACACCGGCCCCAGGTCAGCGGGTCACGTGGGGACACCGGCCCCAGGTCACCGGATCACGGGTGGTCACCGGCCCCATGTCAGAGGGTCACGTGGGGACCCCGGAACCAGGTCACCTGGTCATGTGTGGTACCCAGCCTGGTTCCCAGGTTCCGATGACCACCCCGGCACCAGGACCCCGGGTCCCGTGGGGACCCGGGCCCCAGGTGACCGGGTCACGTGGGGTCACCGGCCCCAGGTCAGCGGGTCACGTGGGGTCACCGGCCCCAGGTGACTGGGTCACGTGGGGAACCGGCCCCAGGTGACCGGGTCACGTGGGGTCACCGGCCCCAGGTCAGCGGGTCACGTGGGGTCACCGGCCCCACGTCAGCGGGTCACATGGGGTCACCGGCCCCAGGTGACCGGGTCACGTGGGGACACCGGCCCCAGGTCAGCGGGTCACGTGGGGACCCCGGCACCAGGTCAGCGGGTCACGTGGGGACACCGGCCCCAGGTGAACGGGTCACGTGGGGTCACCGGCACCAGGTGACCGGGTCACGTGGGGTCACAGGCCCCAGGTGACCGGGTCACGAGGGGTCACCGGCCCCAGGTCAGCGGGTCACGTGGGGACACCGGCCCCAGGTGACCGGGTCACGTGGGGTCACCGGCCCCAGGTGACCGGGTCACGTGGGGACACCGGCCCCAGGTGACCGGGTCACGTGGGGTCACCGGCCCCAGGTCAGCGGGTCACGTGGGGACACCGGCCCCAGGTCAGCGGGTCACGTGGGGTCACCGACCCCAGGTGACCGGGTCACGTGGGGACACCGGCCCCAGGTGACCGGGTCACGTGGGGTCACCGGCCCCAGGTGACCGGGTCACGTGGGGTCACCGGCCCCAGGTGACCGGGTCACGTGGGGACACCGGCCCCAGGTGACCCGGTCACGTGGGGTCACCGGCCCCAGGTGACCGGGTCACGTGGTGTCACCGGCCCCAGGTCAGCGGGTCACGTGGGGACACCGGACCCAGGTGACCTGGTCACGTGGGGTCACCGGCCCCAGGTGACCGGGTCACGTGGGGACACCGGCCCCAGGTGACCGGGTCACGTGGGGTCACCGGCCCCAGGTCAGCGGGTCACGTGGGGACACCGGACCCAGGTCACCTTGTCATGTGTGGTACCCAGCCTGGTTCCCAGGTTCCGATGACCACCCCGGCACCAGGACCCCGGGTCCCGTGGGGACCCCGGCCCCAGGTGACCGGGTCACGTGGGGTCACCGGCCCCAGGTCAGCGGGTCACGTGGGGTCACCGGCCCCAGGTGACCGGGTCACGTGGGGACACCGGCCCCAGGTCACCGGGTCACGTGGGGACACCGGCCCCAGGTCACCGGATCACGTGGGGTCACCGGCCCCAGGTCAGAGGGTCACGTGGGGACCCCGGACCCAGGTCACCTGGTCATGTGTGGTACCCAGCCTGGTTCCCAGGTTCCGATGACCACCCCGGCACCAGGACCCCGGGTCCCGTGGGGACCCCGGCCCCAGGTGACCGGGTCACGTGGGGTCACCGGCCCCAGGTCAGCGGGTCACGTGGGGTCACCGGCCCCAGGTGACCGGGTCACGTGGAGACACCGGCCCCAGGTCACCGGGTCACGTGGGGACACCGGCCCCAGGTCAGCGGGTCACGTGGGGACACCGGCCCCAGGTCACCGGATCACGTGGGGTCACCGGCCCCATGTCAGAGGGTCACGTGGGGACCCCGGACCCAGGTCACCTGGTCATGTGTGGTACCCAGCCTGGTTTCCAGGTTCCGATGACCTCCCCGGCACCAGGACCCCGGGTCACGTGTGGACACCGGCCCCATGTGACCGGGTCACGTGGGGTCACCGGCCCCAGGTCAGCGGGTCACGTGGGGACACCGGCCCCAGGTGACCGGGTCACGTGGGGACACCGGCCTCAGGTCAGCGGGTCACGTGGGGACACCGGCCCCAGGTCAGCGGGTCACGTGGGGACCCCGGACCCAGGTCAGCGGGTCACGTGGGGACACCGGCCCCAGGTAACCGGGTCATACCGAGTCCCCGGACCCAGGTCACCGGGTCAGTTCGGGACCCCGGACCCAGGTCGTGTCATGTCACGTCCCATGCCCGGGTCCCCGGGTTGGATTTTTACCCAGGCCCCGGGTCACAGGGTCATGTCGGGTCAACGGCCTGGGTACAAGGGTCTGGTGACCACCCCGACCCCAGGTCCCCGGGTCATGACGGGACACCGGACCAGGTCCCCGAGTCCGGTCGACACCACAGCCCCAGGTCACCGGGTCACGTGGGGACCCCGGAACCAGGTCACCGGGTCATGTCGGGACGCAGCCCGGGTCCCCGGGACGGGTTTTTACCCCAGCCGCAGATCACCGGGTCCTGTCGGGTCCCCACCCGGGTCCCCTGGACAGGTCGATAACCAGGCCCCAGGTCACCCGGTCGTCTCGCGCAACCGGCCTGGTTCCCATGTTCTGATGACCACCCCGGCACCAGGACCCCGGGTCCCGTGGGGACCCCGGCCCCAGGTGACCGGGTCACGTGGGGTCACCGGCCCCAGGTCAGCGGGTCACGTGGGGTCACCGGCCCCAGGTGACCGGGTCACGTGGAGACACCGGCCCCAGGTCACCGGGTCACGTGGGGACACCGGCCCCAGGTCAGCGGGTCACGTGGGGACACCGGCCCCAGGTCACCGGATCACGTGGGGTCACCGGCCCCATGTCAGAGGGTCACGTGGGGACCCCGGACCCAGGTCACCTGGTCATGTGTGGTACCCAGCCTGGTTTCCAGGTTCCGATGACCTCCCCGGCACCAGGACCCCGGGTCACGTGTGGACACCGGCCCCATGTGATCGGGTCACGTGGGGTCACCGGCCCCAGGTCAGCGGGTCACGTGGGGACACCGGCCCCAGGTGACCGGGTCACGTGGGGACACCGGCCCCAGGTCAGCGGGTCACGTGGGGACACCGGCCCCAGGTGACCGGGTCACGTGGGGACACCGGCCTCAGGTCAGCGGGTCACGTGGGGACACCGGCCCCAGGTCAGCGGGTCACGTGGGGACCCCGGACCCAGGTCAGCGGGTCACGTGGGGACACCGGCCCCAGGTAACCGGGTCATACCGAGTCCCCGGACCCAGGTCACCGGGTCAGTTCGGGACCCCGGACCCAGGTCGGGTCATGTCACGTCCCATGCCCGGGTCCCCGGGTTGGATTTTTACCCAGGCCCCGGGTCACAGGGTCATGTCGGGTCAACGGCCTGGGTACAAGGGTCTGGTGACCACCCCGACCCCAGGTCCCCGGGTCATGACGGGACACCGGACCAGGTCCCCGAGTCCGGTCGACACCACAGCCCCAGGTCACCGGGTCACGTGGGGACCCCGGAACCAGGTCACCGGGTCATGTCGGGACGCAGCCCGGGTCCCCGGGACGGGTTTTTACCCCAGCCGCAGATCACCGGGTCCTGTCGGGTCCCCACCCGGGTCCCCTGGACAGGTCGATAACCAGGCCCCAGGTCACCCGGTCGTCTCGCGCAACCGGCCTGGTTCCCATGTTCTGATGACCACCCCGGCACCAGGACCCCGGGTCACGTGGGGACACCGGCCCCAGGTGACCGGGTCACGTGGGGTCACCGGCCCCAGGTCAGCGGGTCACGTGGGGACCCCGGCCCCAGGTGACCGGGTCACGTGGGGACCCCGGACCCAGGTAACCGGGTCATACCGAGTCCCCGGACCCAGGTCACCGGGTCAGTTCGGGACCCCGGACCCAGGTCGGGTCATGTCACGTCCCATGCCCGGGTCCCCGGGTTGGATTTTTACCCAGGCCCCGGGTCACAGGGTCATGTCGGGTCAACGGCCTGGGTACAAGGGTCTGGTGACCACCCCGACCCCAGGTCCCCGGGTCATGACGGGACACCGGACCAGGTCCCCGAGTCCGGTCGACACCACAGCCCCAGGTCACCGGGTCATGTCGGGACCCAGCCCGGGTCCCCGGGACGGGTTTTTACCCCAGCCGCAGATCACCGGGTCCTGTCGGGTACCCGGGTCGGGTCCCCTGGACAGGTCGGCACCCCGGCCCCGGGTCACGGGGTCATGTCGGGTCGCTGTCCCGGGTACCAGTGTCAGGTGACCACCCCGGCCCCGGGAGACGGAGTCATACCGGGTCCCCAGCCCAGGTCCCCGGGTTGCATCGGGACAAAAGCACCGGATCACTGGATCACGTGGGGGCCCGGGCCCGGGTCCCCGGGTTGCATCGGGACACCAGCGAAGGACCACCGGGTCCTATCGGGTCCCCGGCCCGGGTCCCCTGGACAGGTCGTTAACCCGGCCCCAGGTCACCGGGTCATGTCGCGCACCCGGCCTGGTTCCCACGTTCCGGTGACCACCCCGGCACCAGGACCCCGGGTCCCGTGGGGACCCCGGCCCCAGGTGACCGGGTCACGCGGGGTCACCGGCCCCAGGTCAGCGGGTCACGTGGGGTCACCGGCCCCAGGTCAGCGGGTCACGTGGGGACACCGGCCCCAGGTCACCGCGTCAGGTTGGGACCCCGAACCCAGGTCCACGAGTCCGTCGACACCACAGCCCCGGGTCACCGGGTCGTGTCGGGTAACCGGCCTGGTTCCCAGGTTCCGATGACCACCCCGGCACCAGGACCCCGGGTCACGTGGGGACACCGGCCCCAGGTGACCGGGTCACGTGGGGTCACCGGCCCCAGGTCAGCGGGTCACGTGGGGTCACCGGCCCTAGGTGACCTGGTCACGTGGGGTCACCGGCCCCAGGTGACCGGGTCACGTGGGGTCACCGGCCCCAGGTGACCGGGTCACGTGGGGACACCGGCCCCAGGTGACCGGGTCACGTGGGGTCACCGGCCCCAGGTGACCGGGTCACGTGGGGTCACCGGCCTCAGGCCAGCGGGTCACGTGGGGACACCGGCCCCAGGTAACCGGGTCATACCGAGTCCCCGGACCCAGGTCACCGGGTCAGTTCGGGACCCCGGACCCAGGTCGGGTCATGTCACGTCCCATGCCCGGGTCCCCGGGTTGGATTTTTACCCAGGCCCCGGGTCACAGGGTCATGTCGGGTCAACGGCCTGGGTACAAGGGTCTGGTGACCACCCCGACCCCAGGTCCCCGGGTCATGACGGGACACCGGACCAGGTCCCCGAGTCCGGTCGACACCACAGCCCCAGGTCACCGCGTCAGGTCGGGACCCCGAACCCAGGTCCACGAGTCCGTCGACAGCACAGCCCCGGGTCACCAGGTCCTGTCGGGTAACCGGCCTGGTTCCCAGGTTCCGATGACCACCCCGGCACCAGGACTCTGGGTCACGTGGGGACACCGGCCCCAGGTAAACCGGGTCACGTGGGGTCACCGGACCCAGGTGACCCGGTCACGTGGGGACACCGGCCCCAGGTCAGCGGGTCACGTGGGGACACCGGCCCCAGGTGACCGGGTCACGTGGGGTCACCGGCCCCAGGTCAGCGGGTCACGTGGGGTCACCGGCCCCAGGTGACCGGGTCACGTGGGGACACCGGCCCCAGGTGACCGGGTCACGTGGGGTCACCGGCCCCAGGTGACCGGGTCACGTGGGGTCACCGGCCCCAGGTCAGCGGGTCACGTGGGGTCACCGGCCCCAGGTGACCGGGTCACGTGGGGACACTGGCCCCAGGTGACCGGGTCACGTGGGGTCACCGGCCCCAGGTGACCGGGTCACGTGGGGACACCGGCCCCAGGTCAGCGGGTCACGTGGGGTCACCGGCCCCAGGTGACCGGGTCACGTGGGGTCACCGGCCCCAGGTGGCCGAGTCACGTGGGGTCACCGGCCCCAGGTGGCCGGGTCACGTGGGGTCACCGGCCCCAGGTGACCGGGTCACGTGGGGACACCGGCCCCAGGTGACCGGGCCACGTGGGGTCACCGGCCCCAGGTGACCGGGTCACGTGGGGTCACCGGCACCAGGTGACCGGGTCACGTGGGGACACCGGCCCCAGGTGACCGGGTCACGTGGGGTCACCGGCCCCAGGTGACCGGGTCACGTGGGGTCACCGGCCCCAGGTGACCCGGTCACGTGGGGTCACCGCCCCCAGGTGACCGGGTCACGTGGGGTCACCGGCCCCAGGTGACCGGGTCACGTGGGGTCACCGGCCCCAGGTCAGCGGGTCACGTGGGGACACCGGCCCCAGGTCACCGCGTCAGGTTGGGACCCCGAACCCAGGTCCACGAGTCCGTCGACACCACAGCCCCGGGTCACCGGGTCGTGTCGGGTAACCGGCCTGGTTCCCAGGTTCCGATGACCACCCCGGCACCAGGACCCCGGGTCACGTGGGGACACCGGCCCCAGGTGACCGGGTCACGTGGGGTCACCGGCCCCAGGTGACCGGGTCACGTGGGGTCACCGGCCCCAGGTGACCGGGTCACGTGGGGACACCAGCCCCAGGTGACCGGGTCACGTGGGATCACCGGCCCCAGGTGACCGGGTCACGTGGGGTCACCGGCCTCAGGCCAGCGGGTCACGTGGGGACACCGGCCCCAGGTAACCGGGTCACGTGGGGTCACCGGCCCCAGGTCAGCGGGTCACGTGGGGACCCCGGACCCAGGTCAGCGGGTCACGTGGGGACACCGGCCAAAGGTAACCGGGTCACGTGGGGACACCAGCCCCAGGTGACCGGGTCACGTGGGGTCACCGGCCTCAGGCCAGCGGGTCACGTGGGGACACCGGCCCCAGGTAACCGGGTCACGTGGGGTCACCGGCCCCAGGTCAGCGGGTCACGTGGGGACCCCGGACCCAGGTCAGCGGGTCACGTGGGGTCACCGGCCCCAGGTGACCGGGTCACGTGGGGACACCAGCCCCAGGTGACCGGGTCACGTGGGGTCACCGGCCCCAGGTCAGCGGGTCACGTGGGGACCCCGGACCCAGGTCAGCGGGTCACGTGGGGACACCGGCCCCAGGTAACCGGGTCATACCGAGTCCCCGGACCCAGGTCACCGGGTCAGTTCGGGACCCCGGACCCAGGTCGGGTCATGTCACGTCCCATGCCCGGGTCCCCGGGTTGGATTTTTACCCAGGCCCCGGGTCACAGGGTCATGTCGGGTCAACGGCCTGGGTACAAGGGTCTGGTGACCACCCCGACCCCAGGTCTCCGGGTCATGACGGGACACCGGACCAGGTCCCCGAGTCCGGTCGACACCACAGCCCCAGGTCACCGGGTCATGTCGGGACCCAGCCCGGGTCCCCGGTACGGGTTTTTACCCCAGCCGCAGATCACCGGGTCCTGTCGGGTACCCGGGTCGGGTCCCCTGGACAGGTCGGCACCCCGGCCCCGGGTCACGGGGTCATGTCGGGTCGCTGTCCCGGGTACCAGTGTCAGGTGACCACCCCGGCCCCGGGAGACGGAGTCATACCGGGTCCCCGGCCCGGGTCCCCGGGTTGCATCGGGACAAAAGCACTGGATCACTGGATCACGTGGGGGCCCGGGCCCGGGTCCCCGGGTTGCATCGGGACACCAGCGAAGGACCACCGGGTCCTGTCGGGTCCCCGGCCCGGGTCCCCTGGACAGGTCGTTAACCCGGCCCCAGGTCACCGGGTCATGTCACGCACCCGGCCTGGTTCCCAGGTTCCGGTGACCACCCCGGCACCAGGACCCCGGGTCACGTGGGGACCCCGGCCCCAGGTGACCGGGTCACGTGGGGACACCGGCCCCAGGTCAGCGAATCACGTGGGGACACCGGCCCCAGGTCACCGCGTCAGGTCGGGACCCCGAACCCAGGTCCACGATTCCGTCGACACCACAGCCCCGGGTCACCGGGTCGTGTCGGGTAACCGGCCTGGTTCCCAGGTTCCGATGACCACCCCGGCACCAGGACCCCGGGTCACGTGGGGACACCGGCCCCAGGTGACCGGGTCACGTCGGGACACCGGTCCCAGGTCAGCGGGTCACGTGGGGACCCCGGCCCCAGGTCACCGGGTCACATGGGGACCCCGGCCCCAGGTCAGAGGGTCACGTGGGGTCACCGGCCCCAGGTGACCGGGTCACGTGGGGACACCGGCCCCAGGTGACCGGGTCACGTGGGGTCACCGGCCCCAGGTGACCGGGTAACGTGGGGTCACCGGCCCCAGGTGACCGGGTCACGTGGGGACACCGGCCCCAGGTGACCGGGTCACGTGGGGTCACCGGCCCCAGGTCAGCGGGTCACGTGGGGACACCGGCCCCAGGTGACCGGGTCACGTGGGGTCACCGGTCCCAGGTGACCGGGTCACGAGGGGTCACCGGCCCCAGGTCAGCGGGTCACGTGGGGTCACCGGCCCCAGGTGACCAGGTCACGTGGGGTCACCGGCCCCAGGTCAGAGGGTCACGTGGGGACACCGGCCCCAGGTGACCGGGTCACGTGGGGACACCGGCCCCAGGTCAGAGGGTCACGTGGGGACCCCGGACCCAGGTGACCGGGTCACGTGGGGACACCGGCCCCAGGTCACCGGGTCACGTGGGGTCACCGGCCCCAGGTCAGCGGGTCACGTGGGGACACCGGCCCCAGGTCACCGGGTCACGTGGGGACACCGGCCCCAGGTCAGCGGGTCACGTGGGGACACCGGCCCCAGGTCACCGGATCACGGGTGGTCACCGGCCCCATGTCAGAGGGTCACGTGGGGACCCCGGATCCAGGTCACCTGGTCATGTGTGGTACCCAGCCTGGTTCCCAGGTTCCGATGACCACCCCGGCACCAGGACCCCGGGTCCCGTGGGGACCCGGGCCCCAGGTGACCGGGTCACGTGGGGTCACCGGCCCCAGGTCAGCGGGTCACGTGGGGTCACCGGCCCCAGGTGACTGGGTCACGTGGGGAACCGGCCCCAGGTGACCGGGTCACGTGGGGACACCGGCCCCAGGTGACCGGGTCACGTGGGGTCACCGGCCCCAGGTCAGCGGGTCACGTGGGGACACCGGCCCCAGGTGACCGGGTCACGTGGGGACACCGGCCCCAGGTGACCGGGTCACGTGGGGTCACCGGCCCCAGGTGACCGGGTCACGTGGGGTCACCGGCCCCAGGTGACCGGGTCACGTGGGGACACCGGCCCCAGGTCAGCGGGTCACGTGGGGTCACCGACCCCAGGTGACCGGGTCACGTGGGGACACCGGCCCCAGGTGACCGGGTCACGTGGGGTCACCGGCCCCAGGTGACCGGGTCACGTGGGGTCACCGGCCCCAGGTGACCGGGTCACGTGGGGACACCGGCCCCAGGTGACCCGGTCACGTGGGGTCACCGGCCCCAGGTGACCGGGTCACGTGGTGTCACCGGCCCCAGGTCAGCGGGTCACGTGGGGACACCGGACCCAGGTGACCTGGTCACGTGGGGTCACCGGCCCCAGGTGACCGGGTCACGTGGGGACACCGGCCCCAGGTGACCGGGTCACGTGGGGTCACCGGCCCCAGGTCAGCGGGTCACGTGGGGACACCGGACCCAGGTCACCTTGTCATGTGTGGTACCCAGCCTGGTTCCCAGGTTCCGATGACCACCCCGGCACCAGGACCCCGGGTCCCGTGGGGACCCCGGCCCCAGGTGACCGGGTCACGTGGGGTCACCGGCCCCAGGTCAGCGGGTCACGTGGGGTCACCGGCCCCAGGTGACCGGGTCACGTGGGGACACCGGCCCCAGGTCACCGGGTCACGTGGGGACACCGGCCCCAGGTCACCGGATCACGTGGGGTCACCGGCCCCAGGTCAGAGGGTCACGTGGGGACCCCGGACCCAGGTCACCTGGTCATGTGTGGTACCCAGCCTGGTTCCCAGGTTCCGATGACCACCCCGGCACCAGGACCCCGGGTCCCGTGGGGACCCCGGCCCCAGGTGACCGGGTCACGTGGGGTCACCGGCCCCAGGTCAGCGGGTCACGTGGGGTCACCGGCCCCAGGTGACCGGGTCACGTGGAGACACCGGCCCCAGGTCACCGGGTCACGTGGGGACACCGGCCCCAGGTCAGCGGGTCACGTGGGGACACCGGCCCCAGGTCACCGGATCACGTGGGGTCACCGGCCCCATGTCAGAGGGTCACGTGGGGACCCCGGACCCAGGTCACCTGGTCATGTGTGGTACCCAGCCTGGTTTCCAGGTTCCGATGACCTCCCCGGCACCAGGACCCCGGGTCACGTGTGGACACCGGCCCCATGTGACCGGGTCACGTGGGGTCACCGGCCCCAGGTCAGCGGGTCACGTGGGGACACCGGCCCCAGGTGACCGGGTCACGTGGGGACACCGGCCTCAGGTCAGCGGGTCACGTGGGGACACCGGCCCCAGGTCAGCGGGTCACGTGGGGACCCCGGACCCAGGTCAGCGGGTCACGTGGGGACACCGGCCCCAGGTAACCGGGTCATACCGAGTCCCCGGACCCAGGTCACCGGGTCAGTTCGGGACCCCGGACCCAGGTCGTGTCATGTCACGTCCCATGCCCGGGTCCCCGGGTTGGATTTTTACCCAGGCCCCGGGTCACAGGGTCATGTCGGGTCAACGGCCTGGGTACAAGGGTCTGGTGACCACCCCGACCCCAGGTCCCCGGGTCATGACGGGACACCGGACCAGGTCCCCGAGTCCGGTCGACACCACAGCCCCAGGTCACCGGGTCACGTGGGGACCCCGGAACCAGGTCACCGGGTCATGTCGGGACGCAGCCCGGGTCCCCGGGACGGGTTTTTACCCCAGCCGCAGATCACCGGGTCCTGTCGGGTCCCCACCCGGGTCCCCTGGACAGGTCGATAACCAGGCCCCAGGTCACCCGGTCGTCTCGCGCAACCGGCCTGGTTCCCATGTTCTGATGACCACCCCGGCACCAGGACCCCGGGTCCCGTGGGGACCCCGGCCCCAGGTGACCGGGTCACGTGGGGTCACCGGCCCCAGGTCAGCGGGTCACGTGGGGTCACCGGCCCCAGGTGACCGGGTCACGTGGAGACACCGGCCCCAGGTCACCGGGTCACGTGGGGACACCGGCCCCAGGTCAGCGGGTCACGTGGGGACACCGGCCCCAGGTCACCGGATCACGTGGGGTCACCGGCCCCATGTCAGAGGGTCACGTGGGGACCCCGGACCCAGGTCACCTGGTCATGTGTGGTACCCAGCCTGGTTTCCAGGTTCCGATGACCTCCCCGGCACCAGGACCCCGGGTCACGTGTGGACACCGGCCCCATGTGATCGGGTCACGTGGGGTCACCGGCCCCAGGTCAGCGGGTCACGTGGGGACACCGGCCCCAGGTGACCGGGTCACGTGGGGACACCGGCCCCAGGTCAGCGGGTCACGTGGGGACACCGGCCCCAGGTGACCGGGTCACGTGGGGACACCGGCCTCAGGTCAGCGGGTCACGTGGGGACACCGGCCCCAGGTCAGCGGGTCACGTGGGGACCCCGGACCCAGGTCAGCGGGTCACGTGGGGACACCGGCCCCAGGTAACCGGGTCATACCGAGTCCCCGGACCCAGGTCACCGGGTCAGTTCGGGACCCCGGACCCAGGTCGTGTCATGTCACGTCCCATGTCCGGGTCCCCGGGTTGGATTTTTACCCAGGCCCCGGGTCACAGGGTCATGTCGGGTCAACGGCCTGGGTACAAGGGTCTGGTGACCACCCCGACCCCAGGTCCCCGGGTCATGACGGGACACCGGACCAGGTCCCCGAGTCCGGTCGACACCACAGCCCCAGGTCACCGGGTCACGTGGGGACCCCGGAACCAGGTCACCGGGTCATGTCGGGACGCAGCCCGGGTCCCCGGGACGGGTTTTTACCCCAGCCGCAGATCACCGGGTCCTGTCGGGTCCCCACCCGGGTCCCCTGGACAGGTCGATAACCAGGCCCCAGGTCACCCGGTCGTCTCGCGCAACCGGCCTGGTTCCCATGTTCTGATGACCACCCCGGCCCAGGACCCCGGGTCCTGTGGGGACCCCGGACCCAGGTGACCGGGTCACGTGGGGTCACCGTCCCCAGGTGACCAGGTCACGTGGGGTCACCGGCCCCAGGTGACCGGGTCACGTGGGGTCACCGGCCCCAGGTGACCAGGTCACGTGGGGTCACCGGCCCCAGGTGACCGGGTCACGTGGGGTCACGGGCCCCAGGTCAGCGGGTCACGTGGGGTCACCGGCCCCAGGTCAGCGGGTTACGTGGGGACACCGGCCCCAGGTCACCGGGTCACGTGGGGTCACCGGCCCCAGGTCAGATGGTCATGCGGGGCCCCCTGACCCAGGTTACCTGGTCATGTGTGGTACCCAGCCTGGTTCCCAGGTTCCGATGACCACCCCGGCACCAGGACTCCGGGTCACGTGGGGACCCCGGCCCCAGGTGACCGGGTCACGTGGGGTCACCGGCCCCAGGTCAGCGGGTCACGTGGGGTCACCGGCCCCAGGTCAGCGGGTCACGTGGGGACACCGGCCCCAGGTGACCGGGTCACGTGGGGACACCGGCCCCAGGTCAGCGGGTCACGTGGGGACCCCGGCACCAGGTCAGCGGGTCACGTGGGGACACCGGCCCCAGGTGACCGGGTCATGTGGGGTCACCGGCCTCAGGTCAGCGGGTCACGTGGGGTCACCGGCCCCAGGTGACCGGGTCACGTGGGGACACCGGGCTCAGTCCAGCGGGTCACGTGGGGTCACCGGCCCCAGGTGACCAGGTCACGTGGGGACACCGGCCCCAGGTCACCGGGTCACGTGGGGACACCGGCCCCAGGTCAGCGGGTCACGTGGGGACACCGGCCTCAGGTCAGCGGGTCACGTGGGGACACCGGCCCCAGGTCAGCGGGTCACGTGGGGACCCCGGACCCAGGTCAGCGGGTCACGTGGGGACACCGGCCCCAGGTAACCGGGTCATACCGAGTCCCCGGACCCAGGTCACCGGGTCAGTTCTGGACCCCGGACCCAGGTCGGGTCATGTCACGTCCCATGCCCGGGTCCCCGGGTTGGATTTTTACCCAGGCCCCGGGTCACAGGGTCATGTCGGGTCAACGGCCTGGGTACAAGGGTCTGGTGACCACCCCGACCCCAGGTCCCCGGGTCATGACGGGACACTGGACCAGGTCCCCGAGTCCGGTCGACACCACAGCCCCAGGTCACCGGGTCACGTCGGCACCCCGGAACCAGGTCACCGGGTCATGTCGGGACCCAGCCCGGGTCCCCGGGACGGGTTTTTACCCCAGCCGCAGATCACCGGGTCCTGTCGGGTACCCGGGTCGGGTCCCCTGGACAGGTCGGCACCCCGGCCCCGGGTCACGGGGTCATGTCGGGTCGCTGTCCCGGGTACCAGTGTCAGGTGACCACCCCGGCCCCGGGAGACGGAGTCATACCGGGTCCCCGGCCCGGGTCCCCGGGTTGCATCGGGACAAAAGCACCGGATCACTGGATCACGTGGGGGCCCGGGCCCGGGTCCCCGGGTTGCATCGGGACACCAGCGAAGGACCACCGGGTCCTGTCGGGTCCCCGGCCCGGGTCCCCTGGACAGGTCGTTAACCCGGCCCCAGGTCACCGGGTCATGTCGCGCACCCGGCCTGGTTCCCAGGTTCCGGTGACCACCCCGGCACCAGGACCCCGGGTCACGTGGGGACCCCGGCCCCAGGTGACCGGGTCACGTGGGGACACCGGCCCCAGGTCACCGCGTCAGGTCGGGACCCCGAACCCAGGTCCACGAGTCCGTCGACAGCACAGCCCCGGGTCACCGGGTCGTGTCGGGTAACCGGCCTGGTTCCCAGGTTCCGATGACCACCCCGGCACCAGGACCATGGGTCACGAGGGGACACCGGCCCCAGGTGACCGGGTCACGTCGGGACACCGGCCCCAGGTCAGCGGGTCACGTGGGGACCCCCGGCCCCAGGTCACCGGGTCACGTGGGGACCCCGGCCCCAGGTCAGAGGGTCACGTGGGGTCACCGGCCCCAGGTCAGCGGGTCACGTGGGGACACCGGCCCCAGGTCAGATGGTCATGCGGGGCCCCCTGACCCAGGTTACCTGGTCATGTGTGGTACCCAGCCTGGTTCCCAGGTTCCGATGACCACCCCGGCACCAGGACTCCGGGTCACGTGGGGACCCCGGCCCCAGGTGACCGGGTCACGTGGGGTCACCGGCCCCAGGTGACCGGGGTCACGTGGGGTCACCGGCCCCAGGTCAGCGGGTCACGTGGGGACACCGGCCCCAGGTGACCGGGTCACGTGGGGACACCGGCCCCAGGTCAGCGGGTCACGTGGGGACCCCGGCACCAGGTCAGCGGGTCACGTGGGGACACCGGCCCCAGGTGACCGGGTCACGTGGGGTCACCGGCCCCAGGTGACCGGGTCACATGGGGACACCGGCCCCAGGTCAGCGGGTCACGTGGGGACACCAGCCCCAGGTGACCGGGTCACGTGGGGTCACCGGCCCCAGGTGACCAGGTCACGTGGGGTCACCGGCCCCAGGTGACCGGGTCACGTGGGGTCACCGGCCCCAGGTCAGCGGGTCACGTGGGGTCACCGGCCCCAGGTCAGCGGGTCACGTGGGGACACCGGCCAAAGGTGACCGGGTCACGTGGGGATACCGGCCTCAGGTCAGCGGGTCACGTGGGGACACCGGCCCCAGGTGACCGGGTCACGTGAGGTCACCGGCCCCAGGTGACCGGGTCACGTGGGGTCACCGGCCCCAGGTGACCGGGTCACGTGGGGTCACCGGCCCCATGTCAGCGGGTCACATGGGGACACCGGCCCCAGGTGACCGGGTCACGTGGGGTCACTGGCCCCAGGTGACCGGGTCACGTGGGGTCACCGGCCCCAGGTGACCAGGTCACGTGGGGTCACCGGCCCCAGGTGACCGGGTCACGTGGGGTCACCGGCCCCAGGTCAGAGGGTCACGTGGGGACACCGGCCCCAGGTGACCGGGTCACGTGGGGACACCGGCCCCAGGTCAGAGGGTCACGTGGGAACACCGGCCAAAGGTGACCGGGTCACGTGGGGACACCGGCCTCAGGTCAGCGGGTCACGTGGGGACACCGGCCCCAGGTCAGCGGGTCACGTGGGGTCACCGGCCCCAGGTCAGCGGGTCACGTGGGGACACCGGCCAAAGGTGACCGGGTCACGTGGGGACACCGGCCTCAGGTCAGCGGGTCACGTGGGGACACCGGCCCCAGGTGACCGGGTCACGTGAGGTCACCGGCCCCAGGTGACCGGGTCACGTGGGGTCACCGGCCCCAGGTGACCGGGTCACGTGGGGTCACCGGCCCCAGGTGACCGGGTCACGTGGGGACACCGGCCCCATGTCAGCGGGTCACGTGGGGACACCGGCCCCAGGTGACCGGGTCACGTGGGGTCACCGGCCCCAGGTGACCGGGTCACGTGGGGTCACCGGCCCCAGGTGACCAGGTCACGTGGGGTCACCGGCCCCAGGTCAGCGGGTCACGTGGGGACACCGGCCCCAGGTGACCGGGTCACGTGGGGACACCGGCCCCAGGTGACCGGGTCACGTGGGGACACCGGCCCCAGGTGACCGGGTCACGTGGGGACACCGGCCCCAGGTGACCAGGTCACGTGGGGTCACCAGCCCCAGGTCAGAGGGTCACGTGGGGACACCGGCCCCAGGTGACCGGGTCACGTGGGCACACCGGCCCCAAGTCAGTGGGTCACGTGGGGACCCCGGACCCAGGTCACCTGGTCATGTGTGGTACCCAGCCTGGTTCCCATGTTCCGATGACCACCCCGGCACCAGGACCCCGGGTCCCGTGGGGACCCCGGCCCCAGGTGACCGGGTCACGTGGGGTCACCGGCCCCAGGTCACCGGGTCACGTGGGGACACCGGCCCCAGGTCAGCGGGTCACGTGGGGACACCGGCCCCAGGTCAGCGGGTCACGTGGGAACACCGGCCCCAGGTCAGCGGGTCACGTGGGGACACCGGCCCCAGGTAACCAAGGCAGGTCGGGACCCAGCCCGGGTCCCCGGGACGGGATTTTACCCCAGCCGCAGATCACCGGGTCCTGTCGGGTCCCCGGCCCGGGTCCCCTGGACAGGTCGATAACCAGGCCCCAGGTCACCCGGTCATCTCGCGCACCCGGCCTGGTTCCCAGGTTCCGATGACCACCCCGGCACCAGGACCCCGGGTCACGTGGGGACACCGGCCCCAGGTGACCGGGTCACGTGGGGTCACCGGCCCCAGGTCAGCGGGTCACGTGGGGACCCCAGCCCCAGGTCACCGGGTCACGTGGGGTCACCGGCCCCAGGTCAGAGGGTCACGTGGGGACCCCAAACCCAGGTCACCTGGTCATGTGTGGTACCCAGCCTGGTTCCCAGGTTCCGATGACAACCCCGGCCCCAGGTCACTGGGTCACGTGGGGACCCCGGCCCCAGGTCAGCGGGTCACGTGGGGACACCGGCCCCAGGTGACCGGGTCACGTGGGGATACCGGCCCCAGGTCAGCGGGTCACGTGGGGACCCCGGTCCCAGGTCAGCGGGTCACGTGGGGACACCGGCCCCAGGTAACCGGGTCATACCGAGTCCCCGGACCCAGGTCACCGGCTCAGGTCGGGACCCCGGACCCAGGTCGGGTCATGTCACGTCCCATGCCCGGGTCCCCGGGTTGGATTTTTACCCAGGCCCCGGGTCACAGGGTCATGTCGGGTCAACGGCCTGGGTACAAGGGTCTGGTGACCACCCCGACCCCAGGTCCCCGGGTCATGACGGGACACCGGACCAGGTCCCCGAGTCCGGTCGACACCACAGCCCCAGGTCACCGGGTCACGTGGGGACCCCGGACCCAGGTCACCGGGTCATGTCGGGACCCAGCCCGGGTCCCCGGGACGGGTTTTTACCCCAGCCGCAGATCACCGGGTCCTGTCGGGTACCCGGGTCGGGTCCCCTGGACAGGTCGGCACCCCGGCCCCGGGTCACGGGGTCATGTCGGGTCGCTGTCCCGGGTACCAGTGTCAGGTGACCACCCCGGCCCCGGGAGACGGAGTCATACCGGGTCCCCGGCCCGGGTCCCCGGGTTTCATCGGGACAAAAGCACCGGATCACTGGATCACGTGGGGGCCCGGGCCCGGGTCCCCGGGTTGCATCGGGACACCAGCGAAGGACCACCGGGTCCTGTCGGGTCCCCGGCCCGGGTCCCCTGGACAGGTCGTTAACCCGGCCCCAGGTCACCGGGTCATGTCGCGCACCCGGCCTGGTTCCCAGGTTCCGGTGACCACCCCGGCACCAGGACCCCGGGTCACGTGGGGACCCCGGCCCCAGGTCAGCGGGTCACGTGGGGACACCGGCCCCAGGTCACCGCGTCAGGTCGGGACCCCGAACCCAGGTCCACGAGTCCGTCGACAGCACAGCCCCGGGTCACCGGGTCGTGTCGGGTAACCGGCCTGGTTCCCAGGTTCCGATGACCACCCCGGCACCAGGACCCCGGGTCACGTGGGGACACCGGCCCCAGGTGACCGGGTCACGTCGGGACACCGGCCCCAGGTCAGCGGGTCACGTGGGGACCCCGGCCCCAGGTCACCGGGTCACGTGGGGACACCGGCCCCAGGTCAGATGGTCATGCGGGGCCCCCTGACCCAGGTTACCTGGTCATGTGTGGTACCCAGCCTGGTTCCCAGGTTCCGATGACCACCCCGGCACCAGGACTCCGGGTCACGTGGGGACCCCGGCCCCAGGTGACCGGGTCACGTGGGGTCACCGGCCCCAGGTCAGCGGGTCACGTGGGTTCACCGGCCCCAGGTCAGCGGGTCACGTGGGGACACCGGCCCCAGGTGACCGGGTCAAGTGGGGACACCGGCCCCAGGTCAGCGGGTCACGTGGGGACACCGGCCCCAGGTGACCGGGTCACGTGGGGACCCCAGCCCCAGGTCACCGGGTCACGTGGGGTCACCGGCCCCAGGTCAGAGGGTCACGTGGGGACCCCGGACCCAGGTCACCTGGTCATGTGTGGTACCCAGCCTGGTTCCCAGGTTCCGATGACCACCCCGGCACCAGGACTCCGGGTCACGTGGGGACCCCGGCCCCAGGTGACCGGGTCAAGTGGGGTCACCGGCCCCAGGTCAGCGGGTCATGTGGGGTCACCGGCCCCAGGTCAGCGGGTCACGTGGGGACACCGGCCCCAGGTGACCGGGTCACGTGGGGACACCGGCCCCAGGTCAGCGGGTCACGTGGGGACCCCGGCCCCAGGTGACCGGGTCACGTGGGGACACCGGCCCCAGGTGACCGGGTCACGTGGGGTCACCGGCCCCAGGTCAGCGGGTCACGTGGGGTCACCGGCCCCAGGTGACCAGGTCACGTGGGGTCACCGGCCCCAGGTGACCGGGTCACGTGGGGTCACCGGCCCCAGGTGACCAGGTCACGTGGGGTCACCGGCCCCAGGTGACCGGGTCACGTGGGGTCACGGGCCCCAGGTCAGCGGGTCACGTGGGGTCACCGGCCCCAGGTCAGCGGGTCACGTGGGGACACCGGCCCCAGGTCACCGGGTCACGTGGGGACACCGGCCCCAGGTCAGCGGGTCACGTGGTTACACCGGCCCCAGGTAATCAAGGCAGGTCGGGACCCAGCCCGGGTCCCCGGGACGGGTTTTTAACCCAGCCGCAGATCACCGGGTCCTGTCGGGTCCCCGGCCCGGGTCCCCTGGACAGGTCGATAACCAGGCCCCAGGTCACCCGGTCATCTCGCGCACCCGGCCTGGTTCCCAGGTTCCGATGACCACCCCGGCACCAGGACCCCGGGTCTCGTGGGGACCCCGGCCCCAGGTGACCGGGTCACGTGGGGTCACCGTCCCCAGGTGACCAGGTCACGTGGGGACACCGGCCCCAGGTCACCGGGTCACGTGGGGACACCGGCCCCAGGTCAGCGGGTCACGTGGGGACACCGGCCTCAGGTCAGCGGGTCACGTGGGGACACTGGCCCCAGGTCAGCGGGTCACGTGGGGACCCCGGACCCAGGTCAGCGGGTCACGTGGGGACACCGGCCCCAGGTGACCGGGTCACGTGAGGTCACCGGCCCCAGGTGACCAGGTCACGTGGGGTCACCGGCCCCAGGTGACCGGGTCACGTGGGGTCACCGGCCCCAGGTCAGCGGGTCACGTGGGGTCACCGGCCCCAGGTCAGCGGGTCACGTGGGGACACCGGCCAAAGGTGACCGGGTCACGTGGGGACACCGGCCTCAGGTCAGCGGGTCACGTGGGGACACCGGCCCCAGGTGACCGGGTCACGTGAGGTCACCGGCCCCAGGTGACCGGGTCACGTGGGGTCACCGGCCCCAGGTGACCGGGTCACGTGGGGACACCGGCCCCATGTCAGCGGGTCACGTGGTGACACCGGCCCCAGGTGACCGGGTCACGTGGGGTCACCGGCCCCAGGTGACCGGGTCACGTGGGGTCACCGGCCCCAGGTGACCAGGTCACGTGGGGTCACCGGCCCCAGGTGACCGGGTCACGTGGGGTCACCGGCCCCAGGTCAGCGGGTCACGTGGGGACACCGGCCCCAGGTGACCGGGTCACGTGGGTCACCGGCCCCAGGTGACCGGGTCACGTGGGGACACCGGCCCCAGGTGACCGGGTCACGTGGGGTCACCGGCCCCAGGTCAGCGGGTCACGTGGGGACACCGGCCCCAGGTGACCAGGTCACGTGGGGTCACCAGCCCCAGGTCAGAGGGTCACGTTGGGACACAGGCCCCAGGTGACCGGGTCACGTGGGGACACCGGCCCCAGGTGACCGGGTCACGTGGGGACACCGGCCCCAGGTCAGCGGGTCACGTGGGGACACCGGCACCAGGTCAGCGGGTCACGTGGGGACACCGGCCCCAGGTGACCGGGTCACGTGGGGTCACCGGCCCCAGGTGACCGGGTCACATGGGGACACCGGCCCCAGGTCAGCGGGTCACGTGGGGACACCGGCCCCAGGTGACCGGGTCACGTGGGGTCACCGGCCCCAGGTGACCAGGTCACGTGGGGTCACCGGCCCCAGGTGACCAGGTCACGTGGGGACACCGGCCCCAGGTCACCGGGTCACGTGGGGACACCGGCCCCAGGTCAGCGGGTCACGTGGGGACACCGGCCTCAGGTCAGCGGGTCACGTGGGGACACTGGCCCCAGGTCAGCGGGTCACGTGGGGACCCCGGACCCAGGTCAGCGGGTCACGTGGGGACACCGGCCCCAGGTAACCGGGTCATACCGAGTCCCCGGACCCAGGTCACCGGGTCAGTTCGGGACCCCGGACCCAGGTCGGGTCATGTCACGTCCCATGCCCGGGTCCCCGGGTTGGATTTTTACCCAGGCCCCGGGTCACAGGGTCATGTCGGGTCAACGGCCTGGGTACAAGGGTCTGGTGACCACCCCGACCCCAGGTCCCCGGGTCATGACGGGACACCGGACCAGGTCCCCGAGTCCGGTCGACACCACAGCCCCAGGTCACCGGGTCACGTCGGCACCCCGGAACCAGGTCACCGGGTCATGTCGGGACCCAGCCCGGGTCCCCGGGACGGGTTTTTACCCCAGCCGCAGATCACCGGGTCCTGTCGGGTACCCGGGTCGGGTCCCCTGGACAGGTCGGCACCCCGGCCCCGGGTCACGGGGTCATGTCGGGTCGCTGTCCCGGGTACCAGTGTCAGGTGACCACCCCGGCCCCGGGAGACGGAGTCATACCGGGTCCCCGGCCCGGGTCCCTGGGTTGCATCGGGACAAAAGCACCGGATCATTGGATCACGTGGGGGCCCGGGCCCGGGTCCCCGGGTTGCATCGGGACACCAGCGAAGGACCACCGGGTCCTGTCGGGTCCCCGGCCCGGGTCCCCTGGACAGGTCGTTAACCCGGCCCCAGGTCACCGGGTCATGTCGCGCACCCGGCCTGGTTCCCAGGTTCCGGTGACCACCCCGGCACCAGGACCCCGGGTCACGTGGGGACCCCGGCCCCAGGTGACCCGGTCACGTGGGGACACCGGCCCCAGGTCACTGCGTCAGGTCGGGACCCCGAAGCCAGGTCCACGAGTCCGTCGACACCACAGCCCCGGGTCACCCCGTCGTGTCGGGTAACCGGCCTGGTTCCCAGGTTCCGATGACCACCCCGGCACCAGGACCATGGGTCACGTGGGGACACCGGCCCCAGGTGACCGGGTCACGTCGGGACACCGGCCCCAGGTCAGCGGGTCACGTGGGGACACCGGCCCCAGGTCACCGGGTCACGTGGGGACCCCGGCCCCAGGTCAGAGGGTCACGTGGCGTCACCGGCCCCAGGTCAGCGGGTCACGTGGGGTCACCGGCCCCAGGTCAGCGGGTCACGTGGGGACACCGGCCCCAGGTGACCGGGTCAAGTGGGGACACCGGCCCCAGGTCAGCGGGTCACGTGGGGACACCGGCACCAGGTCAGCGGGTCACGTGGGGACCCCAGCCCCAGGTCACCGGGTCACGTGGGGTCACCGGCCCCAGGTCAGAGGGTCACGTGGGGACCCCGGACCCAGGTCACCTGGTCATGTGTGGTACCCAGCCTGGTTCCCAGGTTCCGATGACCACCCCGGCACCAGGACTCCGGGTCACGTGGGGACCCCGGCCCCAGGTGACCGGGTCAAGTGGGGTCACCGGCCCCAGGTCAGCGGGTCATGTGGGGTCACCGGCCCCAGGTCAGCGGGTCACGTGGGGACACCGGCCCCAGGTGACCGGGTCACGTGGGGACACCGGCCCCAGGTCAGCGGGTCACGTGGGGACCCCGGCACCAGGTGACCGGGTCACGTGGGGACACCGGCCCCAGGTGACCGGGTCACGTGGGGTCACCGGCCCCAGGTCAGCGGGTCACGTGGGGTCACCGGCCCCAGGTCAGCGGGTCACGTGGGGACACCGGCCCCAGGTGACCGGGTCACGTGAGGTCACCGGCCCCAGGTGACCAGGTCACGTGGGGTCACCGGCCCCAGGTGACCGGGTCACGTGGGGTCACCGGCCCCAGGTGACCGGGTCACGTGGGGTCACCGGCCCCAGGTCAGCGGGTCACGTGGGGACACCGGCCAAAGGTGACCGGGTCACGTGGGGACACCGGCCTCAGGTCAGCGGGTCACGTGGGGACACCGGCCCCAGGTGACCGGGTCACGTGAGGTCACCGGCCCCAGGTGACCGGGTCACGTGGGGTCACCGGCCCCAGGTGACCGGGTCACGTGGGGACACCGGCCCCATGTCAGCGGGTCACGTGGTGACACCGGCCCCAGGTGACCGGGTCACGTGGGGTCACCGGCCCCAGGTGACCGGGTCACGTGGGGTCACCGGCCCCAGGTGACCAGGTCACGTGGGGTCACCGGCCCCAGGTGACCGGGTCACGTGGGGTCACCGGCCCCAGGTCAACGGGTCACGTGGGGACACCGGCCCCAGGTGACCGGGTCACGTGGGTCACCGGCCCCAGGTGACCGGGTCACGTGGGGACACCGGCCCCAGGTGACCGGGTCACGTGGGGTCACCGGCCCCAGGTGACCGGGTCACGTGGGGACACCGGCCCCAGGTGACCAGGTCACGTGGGGTCACCAGCCCCAGGTCAGAGGGTCACGTTGGGACACCGGCCCCAGGTGACCGGGTCACGTGGGGACACCGGCCCCAGGTCAGTGGGTCACGTGGGGACCCCGGACCCAGGTCACCTGGTCATGTGTGGTACCCAGCCTGGTTCCCAGGTTCCGATGACCACCCCGGCACCAGGACCCCGGGTCCCGTGGGGACCCCGGCCCCAGGTGACCGGGTCACGTGGGGTCACCGGCCCCAGGTCACCGGGTCACGTGGGGTCACCGGCCCCAGGTCAGCGGGTCACGTGGGGACACCGGCCCCAGGTCACCGGGTCACGTGGGGACACCGGCCCCAGGTCAGCGGGTCACGTGGGAACACCGGCCCCAGGTCACCGGGTCACGTGGGGACCCCGGCCCCAGGTCACCGGATCACGTGGGGTCACCGGCCCCAGGTCAGAGGGTCACGTGGGGACCCCGGACCCAGGTCACCTGGTCATGTGTGGTACCCAGCCTGGTTCCCAGGTTCCGATGACCTCCCCGGCACCAGGACCCCGGGTCACGTGGGGACCCCGGCCCCAGGTCAGCGGGTCACGTGGGGACACCGGCCCCAGGTGACCGGGTCACGTGGGGACACCGGCCTCAGGTCAGCGGGTCACGTGGGGACACCGGCCCCAGGTCAGCGGGTCACGTGGGGACCCCGGTCCCAGGTCAGCGGGTCACGTGGGGACACCGGCCCCAGGTAACCGGGTCATACCGAGTCCCCGGACCCAGGTCACCGGGTCAGGTCGAGACCCCGGACCCAGGTCGGGTCATGTCACGTCCCATGCCCGGGTCCCCGGGTTGGATTTTTACCCAGGCCCCGGGTCACAGGGTCATGTCGGGTCAACGGCCTGGGTACAAGGGTCTGGTGACCACCCCGACCCCAGGTCCCCGGGTCATGACGGGACACCGGACCAGGTCCCCGAGTCCGGTCGACACCATAGCCCCAGGTCACCGGGTCACGTCGGCACCCCGGAACCAGGTCACCGGGTCATGTCGGGACCCAGCCCGGGTCCCCGGGACGGGTTTTTACCCCAGCCGCAGATCACCGGGTCCTGTCGGGTACCCGGGTCGGGTCCCCTGGACAGGTCGGCACCCCGGCCCCGGGTCACGGGGTCATGTCGGGTCGCTGTCCCGGGTACCAGTGTCAGGTGACCACCCCGGCCCCGGGAGACGGAGTCATACCGGGTCCCCGGCCCGGGTCCCTGGGTTGCATCGGGACAAAAGCACCGGATCATTGGATCACGTGGGGACCCGGGCCCGGGTCCCCGGGTTGCATCGGGACACCAGCGAAGGACCACCGGGTCCTGTCGGGTCCCCGGCCCGGGTCCCCTGGACAGGTCGTTAACCCGGCCCCAGGTCACCGGGTCATGTCGCGCACCCGGCCTGGTTCCCAGGTTCCGGTGACCACCCCGGCACCAGGACCCCGGGTCACGTGGGGACCCCGGCCCCAGGTCAGCGGGTCACGTGGGGACACCGGCCCCAGGTCACTGCGTCAGGTCGGGACCCCGAAGCCAGGTCCACGAGTCCGTCGACACCACAGCCCCGGGTCACCCCGTCGTGTCGGGTAACCGGCCTGGTTCCCAGGTTCCGATGACCACCCCGGCACCAGGACCATGGGTCACGTGGGGACACCGGCCCCAGGTGACCGGGTCACGTCGGGACACCGGCCCCAGGTCAGCGGGTCACGTGGGGACACCGGCCCCAGGTCACCGGGTCACGTGGGGACCCCGGCCCCAGGTCAGAGGGTCACGTGGCGTCACCGGCCCCAGGTCAGCGGGTCACGTGGGGACACCGGCCCCAGGTCAGATGGTCATGCGGGGCCCCCTGACCCAGGTTAACTGGTCATGTGTGGTACCCAGCCTGGTTCCCAGGTTCCGATGACCACCCCGGCACCAGGACTCCGGGTCACGTGGGGACCCCGGCCCCAGGTGACCGGGTCACGTGGGGTCACCGGCCCCAGGTCAGCGGGTCACGTGGGGTCACCGGCCCCAGGTCAGCGGGTCACGTGGGGACACCGGCCCCAGGTGACCGGGTCAAGTGGGGACACCGGCCCCAGGTCAGCGGGTCACGTGGGGACACCGGCACCAGGTCAGCGGGTCACGTGGGGACCCCAGCCCCAGGTCACCGGGTCACGTGGGGTCACCGGCCCCAGGTCAGAGGGTCACGTGGGGACCCCGGACCCAGGTCACCTGGTCATGTGTGGTACCCAGCCTGGTTCCCAGGTTCCGATGACCACCCCGGCACCAGGACTCCGGGTCACGTGGGGACCCCGGCCCCAGGTGACCGGGTCAAGTGGGGTCACCGGCCCCAGGTCAGCGGGTCATGTGGGGTCACCGGCCCCAGGTCAGCGGGTCACGTGGGGACACCGGCCCCAGGTGACCGGGTCACGTGGGGACACCGGCCCCAGGTCAGCGGGTCACGTGGGGACCCCGGCACCAGGTGACCGGGTCACGTGGGGACACCGGCCCAAGGTGACCGGGTCACGTGGGGTCACCGGCCCCAGGTCAGCGGGTCACGTGGGGTCACCGGCCCCAGGTCAGCGGGTCACGTGGGGACACCGGCCCCAGGTGACCGGGTCACGTGAGGTCACCGGCCCCAGGTGACCAGGTCACGTGGGGTCACCGGCCCCAGGTGACCGGGTCACGTGGGGTCACCGGCCCCAGGTGACCGGGTCACGTGCGGTCACCGGCCCCAGGTCAGCGGGTCACGTGGGGACACCGGCCAAAGGTGACCGGGTCACGTGGGGACACCGGCCTCAGGTCAGCGGGTCACGTGGGGACACCGGCCCCAGGTGACCGGGTCACGTGAGGTCACCGGCCCCAGGTGACCGGGTCACGTGGGGTCACCGGCCCCAGGTGACCGGGTCACGTGGGGACACCGGCCCCATGTCAGCGGGTCACGTGGTGACACCGGCCCCAGGTGACCGGGTCACGTGGGGTCACCGGCCCCAGGTGACCGGGTCACGTGGGGTCACCGGCCCCAGGTGACCAGGTCACGTGGGGTCACCGGCCCCAGGTGACCGGGTCACGTGGGGTCACCGGCCCCAGGTCAGCGGGTCACGTGGGGACACCGGCCCCAGGTGACCGGGTCACGTGGGTCACCGGCCCCAGGTGACCGGGTCACGTGGGGACACCGGCCCCAGGTGACCGGGTCACGTGGGGTCACCGGCCCCAGGTGACCGGGTCACGTGGGGACACCGGCCCCAGGTGACCAGGTCACGTGGGGTCACCAGCCCCAGGTCAGAGGGTCACGTTGGGACACCGGCCCCAGGTGACCGGGTCACGTGGGGACACCGGCCCCAGGTCAGTGGGTCACGTGGGGACCCCGGACCCAGGTCACCTGGTCATGTGTGGTACCCAGCCTGGTTCCCATGTTCCGATGACCACCCCGGCACCAGGACCCCGGGTCCCGTGGGGACCCCGGCCCCAGGTGACCGGGTCACGTGGGGTCACCGGCCCCAGGTCACCGGGTCACGTGGGGTCACCGGCCCCAGGTCAGCGGGTCACGTGGGGACACCGGCCCCAGGTCACCGGGTCACGTGGGGACACCGGCCCCAGGTCAGCGGGTCACGTGGGAACACCGGCCCCAGGTCAGCGGGTCACGTGGGGACACCGGCCCCAGGTAACCAAGGCAGGTCGGGACCCAGCCCGGTCCCCGGGACGGGTTTTTACCCCAGCCGCAGATCACCGGGTCCTGTCGGGTCCCCGGCCCGGGTCCCCTGGACAGGTCGATAACCAGGCCCCAGGTCACCCGGTCATCTCGCGCACCCGGCCTGGTTCCCAGGTTCCGATGACCACCCCGGCACCAGGACCCCGGGTCACGTGGGGACACCGGCCCCAGGTGACCGGGTCACGTGGGGTCACCGTCCCCAGGTCAGCGGGTTACGTGGGGACCCCAGCCCCAAGTGACCGGGTCACGTGGGGTCACCGGCCCCAGGTCAGAGGGTCACGTGGGGACCCCGGACCCAGGTCACCTGGTCATGTGTGGTACCCAGCCTGGTTCCCAGGTTCCGATGACCACCCCGGCCCCAGGTCACCGGGTCACGTGGGGACCCCGGCCCCAGGTCACCGGATCACGTGGGGTCACCGGCCCCAGGTCAGAGGGTCACGTGGGGACCCCGGACCCAGGTCACCTGGTCATGTGTGGTACCCAGCCTGGTTCCCAGGTTCCGATGACCTCCCCGGCACCAGGACCCCGGGTCACGTGGGGACCCCGGCCCCAGGTCAGCGGGTCACGTGGGGACACCGGCCCCAGGTGACCGGGTCACGTGGGGACACCGGCCTCAGGTCAGCGGGTCACGTGGGGACACCGGCCCCAGGTCAGCGGGTCACGTGGGGACCCCGGTCCCAGGTCAGCGGGTCACGTGGGGACACCGGCCCCAGGTAACCGGGTCATACCGAGTCCCCGGACCCAGGTCACCGGGTCAGGTCGGGACCCCGGACCCAGGTCGGGTCATGTCACGTCCCATGCCCGGGTCCCCGGGTTGGATTTTTACCCAGGCCCCGGGTCACAGGGTCATGTCGGGTCAACGGCCTGGGTACAAGGGTCTGGTGACCACCCCGACCCCAGGTCCCCGGGTCATGACGGGACACCGGACCAGGTCCCCGAGTCCGGTCGACACCACAGCCCCAGGTCACCGGGTCACGTGGGGACCCCGGACCCAGGTCACCGGGTCATGTCGGGACCCAGCCCGGGTCCCCGGGACGGGTTTTTACCCCAGCCGCAGATCACCGGGTCCTGTCGGGTACCCGGGTCGGGTCCACTGGACAGGTCGGCACCCCGGCCCCGGGTCACGGGGTCATGTCGGGTCGCTGTCCCGGGTACCAGTGTCAGGTGACCACCCCGGCCCCGGGAGACGGAGTCATACCGGGTCCCCGGCCCGGGTCCCCGGGTTGCATCGGGACAAAAGCACCGGATCACTGGATCACGTGGGGGCCCGGGCCCGGGTCCCCGGGTTGCATCGGGACACCAGCGAAGGACCACCGGGTCCTGTCGGGTCCCCGGCCCGGGTCCCCTGGACAGGTCGTTAACCCGGCCCCAGGTCACCGGGTCATGTCGCGCACCCGGCCTGGTTCCCAGGTTCCGGTGACCACCCCGGCACCAGGACCCCGGGTCACGTGGGGACCCCGGCCCCAGGTCAGCGGGTCACGTGGGGACACCGGCCCCAGGTCACCGCGTCAGGTCGGGACCCCGAACCCAGGTCCACGAGTCCGTCGACACCACAGCCCCGGGTCACCGGGTCGTGTCGGGTAACCGGCCTGGTTCCCAGGTTCCGATGACCACCCCGGCACCAGGACCCCGGGTCACGTGGGGACACCGGCCCCAGGTGACCGGGTCACGTCGGGACACCGGCCCCAGGTCAGCGGGTCACGTGGGGACCCCAGCCCCAGGTCACCGGGTCACGTGGGGACACCGGCCCCAGGTCAGAGGGTCACGTGGCGTCACCGGCCCCAGGTCAGCGGGTCACGTGGGGACACCGGCCCCAGGTCAGATGGTCATGCGGGGCCCCCTGACCCAGGTTACCTAGTCATGTGTGGTACCCAGCCTGGTTCCCAGGTTCCGATGACCACCCCGGCACCAGGACTCCGGGTCACGTGGGGACCCCGGCCCCAGGTGACCGGGTCACGTGGGGTCACCGGCCCCAGGTCAGCGGGTCACGTGGGGTCACCGGCCCCAGGTCAGCGGGTCACGTGGGGACACCGGCCCCAGGTGACCGGGTCAAGTGGGGACACCGGCCCCAGGTGACCGGGTCACGTGGGGACACCGGCCCCAGGTCACCGCGTCAGGTCGGGACCCCGAACCCAGGTCCACGATTCCGTCGACACCACAGCCCCGGGTCACCGGGTCGTGTCGGGTAACCGGCCTGGTTCCCAGGTTCCGATGACCACCCCGGCACCAGGACCATGGGTCACGTGGGGACACCGGCCCCAGGTGACCGGGTCACGTCGGGACACCGGCCCCAGGTCAGCGGGTCACGTGGGGACCCCGGCCCCAGGTCACCGGGTCACGTGGGGACCCCGGCCCCAGGTCAGAGGGTCACGTGGCGTCACCGGCCCCAGGTCAGCGGGTCACGTGGGGACACCGGCCCCAGGTCAGATGGTCATGCGGGGCCCCCTGACCCAGGTTACCTGGTCATGTGTGGTACCCAGCCTGGTTCCCAGGTTCCGATGACCACCCCGGCACCAGGACTCCGGGTCACGTGGGGACCCCGGCCCCAGCTGACCAGGTCAAGTGGGGTCACCGGCCCCAGGTCAGCGGGTCACGTGGGGTCACCGGCCCCAGGTCAGCGGGTCACGTGGGGACACCGGCCCCAGGTGACCGGGTCACGTGGGGACACCGGCCCCAGGTCAGCGGGTCACGTGGGGACCCCGGCACCAGGTCAGCGGGTCACGTGGGGACACCGGCCCCAGGTGACCGGGTCACGTGGGGACACCGGCCCCAGGTCAGCGGGTCACGTGGGGTCACCGGCCCCAGGTCAGTGGGTCACGTGGGGACACCGGCCCCAGGTGACCGGGTCACGTGGGGTCACCGGCCCCAGGTGACCAGGTCACGTGGGGTCACCGGCCCCAGGTGACCGGGTCACGTGGGGTCACCGGCCCCAGGTCAGCGGGTCACGTGGGGTCACCGGCCCCAGGTCAGCGGGTCACGTGGGGACACCGGCCAAAGGTGACCGGGTCACGTGGGGACACCGGCCTCAGGTCAGCGGGTCACGTGGGGACACCGGCCCCAGTTGACCGGGTCACGTGAGGTCACCGGCCCCAGGTGACCGGGTCACGTGGGGTCACCGGCCCCAGGTGACCGGGTCACGTGGTGTCACCGGCCCCATGTCAGCGGGTCACGTGGGGACACCTGCCCCAGGTGACCGGGTCACGTGGGGTCACCGGCCCCAGGTGACCAGGTCACGTGGGGTCACCGGCCCCAGGTGACCGGGTCACGTGGGGTCACTGGCCCCAGGTCAGCGGGTCACGTGGGGACACCGGCCCCAGGTGACCGGGTCACGTGGGGTCACCGGCCCCAGGTGACCGGGTCACGTGGGGACACCGGCCCCAGGTGACCGGGTCACGTGGGGTCACCGGCCCCAGGTGACCGGGTCACGTGGGGACACCGGCCCCAGGTGACCAGGTCACGTGGGGTCACCGGCCCCAGGTCAGACGGTCACGTGGGGACACCGGCCCCAGGTGACCGGGTCACGTGGGGACACCGGCCCCAGGTCAGTGGGTCACGTGGGGACCCCGGACCCAGGTCACCTGGTCATGTGTGGTACCCAGCCTGGTTCCCAGGTTCCGATGACCACCCCGGCACCAGGACCCCGGGTCCCGTGGGGACCCCGGCCCCAGGTGACCGGGTCACGTGGGGTCACCGGCCCCAGGTCACCGGGTCACGTGGGGTCACCGGCCCCAGGTCAGCGGGTCACGTGGGGACACCGGTCCCATGTCACCGGGTCACGTGGGGACACCGGCCCCAGGTCAGCGGGTCACGTGGGGACACCGGCCCCAGGTAACCAAGGCAGGTCGGGTCCCAGCCCGGGTCCCCGGGACGGGTTTTTACCCCAGCCGCAGATCACCGGGTCCTGTCGGGTCCCCGGCCCGGGTCCCCTGGACAGGTCGATAACCAGGCCCCAGGTCACCCGGTCATCTCGCGCACCCGGCCTGGTTCCCAGGTTCCGATGACCACCCCGGCCCCAGGTCACCGGGTCACGTGGGGACCCCGGCCCCAGGTCAGCGGGTCACGTGGGGACACTGGCCCCAGGTGACCGGGTCACGTGGGGACACCGGCCTCAGGTCAGCGGGTCACGTGGGGACACCGGCCCCAGGTCAGCGGGTCACGTGGGGACCCCGGTCCCAGGTCAGCGGGTCACGTGGGGACACCGGCCCCAGGTCACCGGGTCATACCGAGTCCCCGGACCCAGGTCACCGGGTCAGGTCGGGACCCCGGACCCAGGTCGGGTCATGTCACGTCCGATGCCCGGGTCCCCGGGTTAGATTTTTACCCAGGCCCCGGGTCACAGGGTCATGTCGGGTCAACGGCCTGGGTACAAGGGTCTGGTGACCACCCCGACCCCAGGTCCCCGGGTCATGACGGGACACCGGACCAGGTCCCCGAGTCCGGTCAACACCACAGCCCCAGGTCACCGGGTCACGTCGGCACCCCGGAACCAGGTCACCGGGTCATGTCGGGACCCAGCCCGGGTCCCCGGGACGGGTTTTTACCCCAGCCGCAGATCACCGGGTCCTGTCGGGTACCCGGGTCGGGTCCCCTGGACAGGTCGGCACCCCGGCCCCGGGTCACGGGGTCATGTCGGGTCGCTGTCCCGGGTACCAGTGTCAGGTGACCACCCCGGCCCCGGGAGACGGAGTCATACCGGGTCCCCGGCCCGGGTCCCCGGGTTGCATCGGGACAAAAGCACCGGATCACTGGATCACGTGGGGGCCCGGGCCCGGGTCCCCGGGTTGCATCGGGACACCAGCGAAGGACCACCGGGTCCTGTCGGGTCCCCGGCCCGGGTCCCCTGGACAGGTCGTTAACCCGGCCCCAGGTCACCGGGTCATGTCGCGCACCCGGCCTGGTTCCCAGGTTCCGGTGACCACCCCGGCACCAGGACCCCGGGTCACGTGGGGACCCCGGCCCCAGGTCAGCGGGTCACGTGGGGACACCGGCCCCAGGTCACCGCGTCAGGTCGGGACCCCGAACCCAGGTCCACGAGTCCGTCGACACCACAGCCCCGGGTCACCGGGTCGTGTCGGGTAACCGGCCTGGTTCCCAGGTTCCGATGACCACCCCGGCACCAGGACCCCGGGTCACGTGGGGACACCGGCCCCAGGTGACCGGGTCACGTCGGGACACCGGCCCCAGGTCAGCGGGTCACGTGGGGACACCGGCCCCAGGTCACCGGATCACGTGGGGTCACCGGCCCCAGGTCAGAGGGTCACGTGGGGACCCCGGACCCAGGTCACCTGGTCATGTGTGGTACCCAGCCTGGTTACCAGGTTCCGATGACCTCCCCGGCACCAGGACCCCGGGTCACGTGTGGACACCGGCCCCAGGTGACCGGGTCACGTGGGGTCACCGGCCCCAGGTCAGCGGGTCACGTGGGGACACCGGCCCCAGGTGACCGGGTCACGTGGGGACACCGGCCCCAGGTCAGCGGGTCACGTGGGGACACCGGCCCCAGGTGACCGGGTCACGTGGGGACACCGGCCTCAGGTCAGCGGGTCACGTGGGGACACCGGCCCCAGGTCAGCGGGTCACGTGGGGACCCCGGACCCAGGTCAGCAGGTCACGTGGGGACACCGGCCCCAGGTAACCGGGTCATACCAAGTCCCCGGACCCAGGTCACCGGGTTGCATCGGGACAAAAGCACCGGATCACTGGATCACGTGGGGGCCCGGGCCCGGGTCCCCGGGTTGCATCGGGACACCAGCGAAGGACCACCGGGTCCTGTCGGGTCCCCGGCCCGGGTCCCCTGGACAGGTCGTTAACCCGGCCCCAGGTCACCGGGTCACGTGGGGTCACCGGCCCCAGGTGACCGGGTCACGTGGGGTCACCGGCCCCAGGTCAGCGGGTCACGTGGGGACACCGGCCCCAGGTGACCGGGTCACGTGGGGTCACCGGCCCCAGGTGAGCGGGTCACGTGGGGACACCGGCCCCAGGTGACCGGGTCACGTGGGGTCACCGGCCCCAGGTCACCGGGACACGTGGGGTCACCGGCCCCAGGTCAGCGGGTCACGTGGGGTCACCGGCCCCAGGTCAGAGGGTCACGTGGGGACACCGGCCCCAGGTGACCGGGTCACGTGGGGACACCGGTCCCAGGTCAGAGGGTCACGTGGGGACCCCGGACCCAGGTCACCTGGTCATGTATGGTACCCAGCCTGGTTCCCAGGTTCCGATGACCACCCCGGCACCAGGACCCCGGGTCCCGTGGGGACCCCGGCCCCAGGTGACCGGGTCACGTGGGGTCACCGGCCCCAGGTCAGCGGGTCACGTGGGGTCACCGGCCCCAGGTGACCGGGTCACGTGGGGACACCGGCCCCAGGTGACCGGGTCACGTGGGGACACCGGCCCCAGGTCAGCGGGTCACGTGGGGACACCGGCCCCAGGTAACCAAGGCAGGTCGGGACCCAGCCCGGGTCCCCGGGACGGGTTTTTACCCCAGCCGCAGATCACCGGGTCCTGTCGGGTCCCCGGCCCGGGTCCCCTGGACAGGTCGATAACCCGGCCCCAGGTCACCCGGTCATCTCGCGCACCCGGCCTGGTTCCCAGGTTCCGATGACCACCCCGGCACCAGGACCCCGGGTCCCGTGGGGACCCCGGACCCAGGTGACCGGGTCACGTGGGGTCACCGGCCCCAGGTGACCGGGTCACGTGGGGTCACCGGCCCCAGGTGACCAGGTCACGTGGGGTCACCGGCCCCAGGTGACCGGGTCACGTGGGGTCACGGGCCCCAGGTCAGCGGGTCACGTGGGGTCACCGGCCCCAGGTCAGCGGGTTACGTAGGGACACCGGCCCCAGGTCACCGGGTCACGTGGGGACACCGGCCCCAGGTCAGCGGGTCACGTGGGGACACCGGCCCCAGGTAACCAAGGCAGGTCGGGACCCAGCCCGGGTCCCCGGGACGGGTTTTTACCCCAGCCGCAGATCACCGGGTCCTGTCGGGTCCCCGGCCCGGGTCCCCTGGACAGGTCGATAACCCGGCCCCAGGTCACCCGGTCATCTCGCGCACCCGGCCTGGTTCCCAGGTTCCGATGACCACCCCGGCACCAGGACCCCGGGTCACGTGGGGACACCGGCCCCAGGTGACCGGGTCACGTGGGGTCACCGGCCCCAGGTCAGCGGGTCACGTGGGGACCCCGGCACCAGGTCAGCGGGTCACGTGGGGACACCGGCCCCAGGTGACCGGGTCATGTGGGGTCACCGGCCTCAGGTCAGCGGGTCACGTGGGGTCACCGGCCCCAGGTGACCGGGTCACGTGGGGACACCGGGCTGAGGTCAGCGGGTCACGTGGGGTCACCGACCCCAGGTCAGCGGGTCACGTTGGGACACCGGCACCAGGTCACCAGGTCACGTGGGGACACCGGCCCCAGGTGACCGGGTCACGTGGGGACACCGGCCTCAGGTCAGCGGGTCACGTGGGGACACCGGCCTGAGGTCAGCGGGTCACGTGGGGACCCCGGACCCAGGTCAGCGGGTCACGTGGGGACACCGGCCCCAGGTAACCGGGTCATACCGAGTCCCCGGACCCAGGTCACCGGGTCAGTTCGGGACCCCGGACCCAGGTCGGGTCATGTCACGTCCCATGCCCGGGTCCCCGGGTTGGATTTTTACCCAGGCCCCGGGTCACAGGGTCATGTCGGGTCAACGGCCTGGGTACAAGGGTCTGGTGACCACCCCGACCCCAGGTCCCCGGGTCATGACGGGACACCGGACCAGGTCCCCGAGTCCGGTCGACACCACAGCCCCAGGTCACCGGGTCACGTCGGCACCCCGGAACCAGGTCACCGGGTCATGTCGGGACCCAGCCCGGGTCCCCGGGACGGGTTTTTACCCCAGCCGCAGATCACCGGGTCCTGTCGGGTACCCGGGTCGGGTCCCCTGGACAGGTCGGCACCCCGGCCCCGGGTCACGGGGTCATGTCGGGTCGCTGTCCCGGGTACCAGTGTCCGGTGACCACCCCGGCCCCGGGAGACGGAGTCATACCGGGTCCCCGGCCCGGGTCCCCGGGTTGCATCGGGACAAAAGCACCGGATCACTGGATCACGTGGGGGCCCGGGCCCGGGTCCCCGGGTTGCATCGGGACACCAGCGAAGGACCACCGGGTCCTGTCGGGTCCCCGGCCCGGGTCCCCTGGACAGGTCGTTAACCCGGCCCCAGGTCACCGGGTCATGTCGCGCACCCGGCCTGGTTCCCACGTTCCGGTGACCACCCCGGCACCAGGACCCCGGGTCACGTGGGGACCCCGGCCCCAGGTCAGCGGGTCACGTGGGGACACCGGCCCCAGGTCACCGCGTCAGGTCGGGACCCCGAACCCAGGTCCACGAGTCCGTCGACACCACAGCCCCGGGTCACCGGGTCGTGTCGGGTAACCGGCCTGGTTCCCAGGTTCCGATGACCACCCCGGCACCAGGACCATGGGTCACGTGGGGACACCGGCCCCAGGTGACCGGGTCACGTCGGGACACCGGCCCCAGGTCAGCGGGTCACGTGGGGACCCCGGCCACAGGTCACCGGGTCATGTGGGGACCCCGGCCCCAGGTCAGAGGGTCACGTGGGGTCACCGGCCCCAGGTCAGCGGGTCACGTGGGGACACCGGCCCCATGTCAGATGGTCATGCGGGGCCCCCTGACCCAGGTTACCTGGTCATGTGTGGTACCCAGCCTGGTTCCCAGGTTCCGATGACCACCCCGGCACCAGGACTCCGGGTCACGTGGGGACCCCGGCCCCAGGTGACCGGGTCACGTGGGGTCACCGGCCAAGGTCAGCGGGTCACGTGGGGTCACCGGCCCCAGGTCAGCGGGTCACGTGGGGACACCGGCCCCAGGTGACCGGGTCACGTGGGGACACCGGCCCCAGGTCAGCGGGTCACGTGGGGAACCCGGCACCAGGTCAGCGGGTCACGTGGGGACACCGGCCCCAGGTGACCGGGTCACGTGGGGTCACCGGCCCCAGGTGACCGGGTCACGTGGGGTCACCGGCCCCAGGTCAGCGGGTCACGTGGTGTCACCGGCCCCAGGTCAGCGGGTCACGTGGGGACACCGGCCCCAGGTGACCGGGTCACGTGGGGTCACCGGCCCCAGGTGACCAGGTCACGTGGGGTCACCGGCCCCAGGTGACCGGGTCACGTGGGGTCACCGGCCCCAGGTCAGCGGGTCACGTGGGGTCACCGGCCCCAGGTCAGCAGGTCACGTGGGGACACCGGCCAAAGGTGACCGGGTCACGTGGGGACACTGGCCTCAGGTCAGCGGGTCACGTGGGGACACCGGCCCCAGGTGACCGGGTCACGTGAGGTCACCGGCCCCAGGTGACCGGGTCACGTGGGGTCACCGGCCCCAGGTGACCGGGTCACGTGGGGTCACCGGCCCCAGGTGACCGGGTCACGTGGGGTCACCGGCCCCAGGTGACCGGGTCACGTGGGGTCACCGGCCCCAGGTGACCAGGTCACGTGGGTTCACCGTCCCCAGGTGACCGGGTCACGTGGGGTCACCGGCCCCAGGTCAGCGGGTCACGTGGGGACACCGGCCCCAGGTGACCGGGTCACGTGGGGTCACCGGCCCCAGGTGACCGGGTCACGTGGGGACACCGGCCCCAGGTGACCGGGTCACGTGGGGTCACCGGACCCAGGTGACCGGGTCACGTGGGGACACCGGCCCCAGGTCAGCGGGTCACGTGGGGACCCCGGCCCCAGGTCACCGGGTCACGTGGGGACCCCGGCCCCAGGTCAGCGGGTCACGTGGGGACACCGGCCCCAGGTGACCGGGTCACGTGGGGACACCGGCCTCAGGTCAGCGGGTCACGTGGGGACACCGGCCCCAGGTCAGCGGGTCACGTGGGGACCCCGGTCCCAGGTCAGCGGGTCACGTGGGGACACCGGACCCAGGTAACCGGGTCATACCGAGTCCCCGGACCCAGGTCACCGGGTCAGGTCGGGACCCCGGACCCAGGTCGGGTCATGTCACGTCCCATGCCCGGGTCCCCGGGTTGGATTTTTACCCAGGCCCCGGGTCACAGGATCATGTCGGGTCAACGGCCTGGGTACAAGGGTCTGGTGACCACCCCGACCCCAGGTCCCCGGGTCATGACGGGACACCGGACCAGGTCCCCGAGTCCGGTCGACACCACAGCCCCAGGTCACCGGGTCACGTCGGCACCCCGGAACCAGGTCACCGGGTCATGTCGGGACCCAGCCCGGGTCCCCGGGACGGGTTTTTACCCCAGCCGCAGATCACCGGGTCCTGTCGGGTACCCGGGTTGGGTCCCCTGGACAGGTCGGCACCCCGGCCCCGGGTCACGGGGTCATGTCGGGTCGCTGTCCCGGGTACCAGTGTCAGGTGACCACCCCGGCCCCGGGAGACGGAGTCATACCGGGTCCCCGGCCCGGGTCCCCGGGTTGCATCGGGACAAAAGCACCGGATCACTGGATCACGTGGGGGCCCGGGCCCGGGTCCCCGGGTTGCATCGGGACACCAGCGAAGGACCACCGGGTCCTGTCGGGTCCCCGGCCCGGGTCCCCTGGACAGGTCGTTAACCCGGCCCCAGGTCACCGGGTCATGTCGCGCACCCGGCCTGGTTCCCAGGTTCCGGTGACCACCCCGGCACCAGGACCCCGGGTCACGTGGGGACCCCGGCCCCAGGTCAGCGGGTCACGTGGGGACACCGGCCCCAGGTCACCGCGTCAGGTCGGGACCCCGAACCCAGGTCCACGACTCCGTCGACACCACAGCCCCGGGTCACCGGGTCGTGTCGGGTAACCGGCCTGGTTCCCAGGTTCCGATGACCACCCCGGCACCAGGACCCCGGGTCACGTGGGGACACCGGCCCCAGGTGAACGGGTCACGTCGGGACACCGGCCCCAGATCAGCGGGTCACGTGGGGACCCCGGCCCCAGGTCACCGGGTCACGTGGGGACCTCGGCCCCAGGTCAGAGGGTCACGTGGCGTCACCGGCCCCAGGTCAGCGGGTCACGTGGGGACACCGGCCCCAGGTCAGATGGTCATGCGGGGCCCCCTGACCCAGGTTACCTGGTCATGTGTGGTACCCAGCCTGGTTCCCAGGTTCCGATGACCACCCCGGCACCAGGACTCCGGGTCACGTGGGGACCCCGGCCCCAGGTGACCGGGTCACGTGGGGTCACCGGCCCCAGGTCAGCGGGTCACGTGGGGTCACCGGCCCCAGGTCAGCGGGTCACGTGGGGACACCGGCCCCAGGTGACCGGGTCACGTGGGGACACCGGCCCCAGGTCAGCGGGTCACGTGGGGACCCCGGCACCACGCCAGCGGGTCACGTGGGGACACCGGCCCCAGGTGACCGGGTCACGTGGGGACACCGGCCCCAGGTCAGTGGGTCACGTGGGGAACCCGGACCCAGGTCACCTGGTCATGTGTGGTACCCAGCCTGGTTCCCAGGTTCCGATGACCACCCCGGCACCAGGACCCCGGGTCCCGTGGGGACCCCGGCCCCAGGTGACCGGGTCACGTGGGGTCACCGGCCCCAGGTCACCGGGTCACGTGGGGTCACCGGCCCCAGGTCAGCGGGTCACGTGGGGACACCGGCCCCAGGTGACCGGGTCACGTGGGGACACCGGCCCCAGGTAACCAAGGCAGGTCGGGACCCAGCCCGGGTCCCCGGGACGGGTTTTTACCCCAGCCGCAGATCACCGGGTCCTGTCGGGTCCCCGGCCCGGGTCCCCTTGACAGGTCGATAACCCGGCCCCAGGTCACCCGGTCATCTCGCGCACCCGGCCTGGTTCCCAGGTTCCGATGACCACCCCGGCACCAGGACCCCGGGTCACGTGGGGACACCGGCCCCAGGTGACCGGGTCACGTGGGGTCACCGGCCCCAGGTCAGCGGGTCACGTGGGGACCCCGGCCCCAGGTCACCGGGTCACGTGGGGTCACCG
>CATOCB010000332.1:0-96742 GCA_951411735.1 Somateria mollissima
AGAAAAGCCCCGAATCTCCCAGGGGGCCGTTGTGCCCCTAAAAGGGAACCTCGTGGGCCCTAAAATGGGGCTGATGGCACTAAAAGGCGCTGCATGGACACGAAACCCAAACTCACAGCCACAAAGTGCCTCCAAAAATAGCCCAAAACACCCCAAAAATGCCCCCAAACTCTCCAAAAACCAGCTCCGAATACCCCAGGTGGGCCTCGCGGCCCCAAAATACGCATCTCGGGGCCCCAAAATGGGGCTGATGGCACTAAAAGGCGCTGCATGGACACAAAACACAATCTCACAGCCCCAAAATGCTCCAAAAATGCCCCCAAAACACCCCAAAAATGCCCCTAAAATACCCCAAAAAGCTGGCCCAGCTCACCCAGGCGGGTCTCACACCCCTAAAAGCGAACATCGCAGTCCCAAAATACGCATCTCGGGGCCCAAAATGGGGCTGATGGCAATAAAAGGCACTACACAGTCCCAAAACACCCCAAAACCACCCCAAAAATGCCCCAAAACGTCATAGAAACGCCCCCAAAGCACCCCAAAAAAATGCCCCGAATACCCCAGGTGGGTCTTGTGCCCCCTAAAAGGGAACCTTGGGGCCCTAAAATACGCGCCTTGAGCCCCAAAATGGGGCTGATGGCACTAAAAAGTGCTGCACGGACCCAAAACCTAAATTCAGGGCCCCAAAACACGCCCAAAATCACCCCGAAACACCCCAAAAAACCAGCCCTGACCCCCCAGAGCCCCCCCAGACACCGCCAACCCCCCCTCGATGCCCCCCAAACCCCACTTAAACCCCTCCCAACCCCCCCAATGCCCCTCAAACCCCCCCATGATGCCCCCAGAGCCCCCCCAGACCCCCCCTGATGCCCCCAGACCCCCCCAAAGCCCCCCCAGAGCCCCCCCAGACACCCCCAAACCCCCCCTTGATGCCCCGAAAACCCCACTTAAACCCCTCCCAACCTCCCTCAGACCCCCCAATGCCCCCCCCAAACCCCCCTCCATGATGTCCCAGAGCCCCCCAAAGCCCCCCAGACACCCCCAGACCCCCCTTGATGCCCCCAGAGCCCCCCCAGACCCCCTTTGATGCCCCTCAAACCCCTCCCAACCTCCCCCAACCCCCCCCCCCATGGTACCCCAAGACCCCCCAGACTACCCCCTGACACCCCCCAGACACCCCCCAGACCCCCTTGATGCCCCCCAAACCCCACTTAAACCCCTCCCAACCCCCCCGATGCCCCCCAACCCCCCCGTACCATCCCCCTAGACCCCCCAGAGCCCCCCCCAGACCCCTCTTGGCCCCCCCAGGACTCCTCCTGACCCCCCAAAGCCCCCCCCAGACACTTCCACACCCCCCTTTGATGCCCCCCAAACCCCACTTAAACCCCTCCCAACCTCCCCCAACCCCCCCGATGCCCCCCCAAACCCCCCCGTACCACCCCCCAACAACCCCCCAAGACCCCCCAGACCCCTCCTGACCCCCCTCGAGCCCCTCCAGACCCCCCCAAAGCCCCCCCAGACACCCCTTGATGCCCCCCAAACCCACTCAAACCCCTCCCAACCTCCCCCAACCCCCCTGATGCCCCCCAACCCCCCCCCCCATGGTACCCCAAGACCCCCCAGACCCCCCCCGACACACCCAGACCCCCCCCAAAGCCCCCCCAGACCCCTCCAAAGCCTCCCCCAACCCCCCCGATGGCCCCCAAACCCCCCTGTACCATCCCCCAAGACCCCCCAGAGACCCCCCAGACCCCTCTGGGCCCCCCCAGAGCCCCCCCAGACACCCCCAGACACCCCCAGACCCCCTTGATGCCCCCCAAACCTCACTCAAACCCCTCCCAACCTCCCCCAACCCCCCCGATGCCCCCCAAACCCCCCCGTACCATCCCCCAAGACCCCCCAGAGCCCCCCCAGACCCCTCTTGGCCCCCCCCAGAGCCCCCCCTGAACCCCCAGAGCCCCTCCAGACACCCCCAAACGCCCTTTGATGCCCCCCAAACCCCTCCCAACCTCCCCCAACCCCCCCCCATGATGCCCCAAGACCCCCCCAGCCCCCCCTAAACCCCCCCCCCAACCCCCCCTAAACCCCCCCCGTGCCCCCCCCCAGGTGCTGGAGCCCGCGTTCCGGCAGCCCTACGCCAACGTCACCCCGACACCCCCACACCCCCCTGACACCCCCCAACCCCCCCTGATGTCCCCTGACACCCCAAGACCCCCCCAAAGCCCCCGCAGACCCCCCCTGATGCCCCCAGACCCCCCCAAAGCCCCCCCAGAGCCCCCCCAGACACCCCCAAACCCCCCCTTGATGCCCCCCAAACCCCACTTAAAACCCCTCCCAACCTCCCCCAACCCCCCCGATGCCCCCCCAACCGCCCCCGTACCATCCCCCAAGACCCCCCAGAGCCCCCCAGACCCCTCTTGGCCCCCCAGACCCCTCCTGACCCCCCCCCAAAGCCCCCCCCAGACACTTCCACACCCCCCTGATGCCCCCCAAACCCCACTTAAACCCCTCCCAACCCCCCCCCCATGATGCCCCAAGACCCCCCAGCCCCCCCTAAACCCCCCCCCAGCCCCCCCTAAACCCCCCCCAGACCCCCCTTAAACCCCCCCCGGCCCCGTTGCCCCCCCCCAGGTGCTGGAGCCCGCGTTCCGGCAGGCCCTACGCCAACGTCACCCGCTGGTTCGTCACCTGCCTCAACCAGCCCAGTTCCGCGCCGTGCTGGGCGACGTGCCCCTGTGCCAGAGGATGGCCCACTTCGATGGTGGGGGGGGGGGTCTTTGGGGTCAGGGGGGGTCATTGGGGTCATTGGGGGGGGCGTGGGGGGGGTCCTAGGGGGGGTATCAGGGGGCTATTAGGGGAAATAAGGGGGTATTGGGGGAAATAAGGGGGGTATCGTGCCCCTGTGCCAGAGGATGGCCCACTTCGATGGTGGGGGGGGGTCCTTTGGGGTCGGGGGGGGGCGTGGGGGGGTCATTGGGATCCTGGGGGGGGTCTTGGGGGAATAACGGGGGGTATTGGGGGGGGTATTGGGGGAAATAAGGGGGTATTGGGGGAAATAAGGGGGGTATCGTGCCCCTGTGCCAGAGGATGGCCCACTTTGATGGTGGGGGGAGGGTCTTTGGGGTCGTGGGGGGGGCGTGGGGGGGTCATTGGGGGGGTAATAGAGGGGTATTGGGGGAAATAAGGGGGTTTTGGGGGGGTATTGGGGGAAATAAGAGGGGGTATGGTGCCCCTGTGCCAGAGGATGGCCCACTTTGATGGTGAGGGGGGGTCTTTGGGGTCGGGGGGGGGGGCGTGGGGGGGTCATTGGGGTCATGGGGGGGGCGTGGGGGGGGCGTAGGGGGAGTATCAGGGGGGTAATGGGGGAAATAAGGGGGTTTTGAGGGGGTATTGGGGGAAATAAGGGGGGGTATCGTGCCCCTGTGCCAGAGGATGGCCCACTTTGATGGTGAGGGGGGGGTCTTTCGGGTCGGGGGGGGGTCATTGGGGTCATGGGGGGGTAAACAGGGGGGTATTGGGGGGGTAATGGGGGAAATAAGGGGGGTATTGGGGGGGTATTGGGGGAAATGGGGGAGCATTTGGGGATTTGGGGGGAAATAAGGGAGATTTGGGGGAAATAGGGGGGTATTTGGGGAAATTGGGGGGGCATTGGGGGATATTGGGGGGTATTGGGGGATATTGGGGGATGTGGGGGGGCATCAGGGTGACATCAGGGGGGTATTGGGGGGACCTTAGGGGACATGGGGGGGACATGGGGGGTATCAGGAGGGTATCGGGGGCATTTTGGGGTATGGGGGGACACGGGGGGACATGGGGGGGACATGGGGGGACATTGGGGGATATGGGGGGGACATTGGGGTGACATCAGGGGGGTATTGTGGGGACATGGGGGGGTACCAGGAGGGTATCAGGGGACATTTTGGGGTATCGGGGGGGCTATGGGGGGACACGGGGGGACATCAGGGGACATGGGGGGACATTAGGGGGTATTGGGGGAAAAGGGGGGGCATTGGGGGGGTATTGGGGTATACGGGGCGACGTGGGGGGGGACGTGGAGGGGACATCAGGGGGGATATCGGGGGACATGGGGGGGATATTGGGGGACACGGGGGGCCATGGGGGGACACGGGGGGCTATGGGGGGACACGGGGGGCTATGGGGGTCCCGCTGACCCCCCCCCACGCCCCCCCCCCCAGCCAAAAAGTTCGCCGAGAGCCAGCCGAAGAAGGAGGCGCCCCGCAAAGAGAAGGGCAAGGACAGGGACAAGGACAAGGACAAGGACAACAAGGAGAGGGACGGCAAGGACAGGGGACAGGGACAGGGACAGGGACAGGGACAGCGCCGAGGAGCTGGACGAGTGCGAGCAGGCGCTGGCCGCAGAGCCCAAGGCCAAGGACCCCTTCGCGCACCTGCCCAAGAGGTGGGGGCACTGGGAGCACTGGGAGGGCGCTGGGAGCACTGGGAGGGCGCTGGGAGGGGTGCTGGGGGGCAATGGGAGGGCGCTGGGAGGGTGCTGGGAGCACTGGGAGGGTGCTGGGAGGGCACTGGGGGCACTGGGAGGGTGCTGGGAGGGTGCTGAGGGCGCTGGGAGGGTGCTGGGAGGGCGCTGGGAGCACTGGGAGGGGTGCTGAGAGGGCGCTGGGAGGGTGCTGGAGCACTGGGAGGGTGCTGGGAGGGTGCTGGGAGCACTGGGGAGGGTGCTGAGAGGGTGCTGAGGGCGCTGGGAGGGTGCTGGGAGGGTGCTGGGAGCACTGGGAGGGGTGCTGAGAGGGTGCTGAGGGCGCTGGGAGGGTGCTGGGAGGGTGCTGGGAGCACTGGGAGGGTGCTGGGAGGGCGCTGGGAGCACTGGGAGGGTGCTGGGAGGGTGCTGAGGGTGCTGGAAGGGTGCTGGGGGCAATGGGAGGGTGCTGGGAGGGTGCTGAGGGCGCTGGGAGGGTGCTGGGAGGGCACTGGGAGCACTGGGAGGGTGCTGAGAGGGCGCTGGGAGGGTGCTGGAGCACTGGGAGGGTGCTGGGAGCACTGGGAGGGTGCTGCGAGGGTGCTGGGAGCACTGGGAGGGCGCTGGGGGCACTGGAAGGGTGCTGGGAGGGTGCTGGGGGCACTGGGAGGGTGGCTGGGGGCAGTGGGGGGGGCGCTGGGAGGACGTTGGGAGGGCTCTGGGAAAACTGGGAGGGCACTGGGAGGGGTGCTGGGGAGGGTGCTGGGAGCACTGGGAGGGCGCTGGGAGGGCGCTGGGGGCAATGGGAGGGCGCTGGGAGGGGTGCTGGGGGCAGTGGGGGGGCGCTGGGAGGGACGTTGGGAGGGCGCTGGGAAAACTGGGAGGGGCACTGGGAGGGTGCTGGGAGCACTGGGAGGGCACTGGGAAGGTGCTGGGAGGGCGCTGGGAGCACTGGGAGGGCGCTGGGAGGGTGCTGGGAGCACTGGGAGGACACTGGGGGCAGTGGGAGGGTGCTGGGGGGGACACTGGGGGCACTGGGAGGGCACTGGGAGGGTGCTGGGAGGGCGCTGGGAGCACTGGGAGGGGCGCTGGGGGCAGTGGGAGGGTGCTGGGGGGACACTGGGGGCACTGGGAGGGCACTGGGGGCACTGGGAGGGCGCTGGGAGGGTGCTGGGGGGACACAGGGCAATGGGGGGGGCACTGGGATGGTGGGGGTGATGGGCACACTGGGAATACTGGGGGGACACTGGGGACATGGCGGGGACACTAGAACCAATTTTGGGGTTTTCCATTTTTTTTTCTATATGGATTTGATTTTTCCCCCATTTCTTGCTGCACCCCGGACCCAATTTTGGGCTTTTCTGGTTTTTTTTCCCTTCTAATATTTATTTTTTTTCCCCATTTTTTGCCATGACCCCAAAACCAATTTTAGCATTTTCCAATTTTTTTTCCTTCTCCAATTTAACTTTTTTCCCCCATTTTTTGATGTGACCCCGGACCCAATTTTAGCATTTTCCAATTTTTTTCCATCTCTGATTTAATTTTGTCCCGGTTTTTGCTGTGCCTCTGCACCAATTTTGTTTGTTTTTATTGTTTTTTTCCTTCTCATATTTACTTTTTTCCCTTTTTTTTTGCTATGACCCCAAAACCAATTTTGGCATTTTCCATTTTTTTCCTTCTCCAATTTAACTTTTGCCCCCATTTTTTACCGTGACCCCGGACCCAATTTTGGGCTTTTCCATTTTTTTCCTTCTCATATTTAACTTTTTCCCCGTTTTTTGCCATGACCCCAAAACCAATTTTAGCATTTTCCAATTTTTTTTCCTTCTCCAATTTAACTTTTTCCCCCATTTTTTGATGTGACCCCGGACCCAATTTTAGCATTTTCCAATTTTTTTCCATCTCTGATTTAATTTTGTCCCGGTTTTTGCTGTGCCTCTGCACCAATTTTGTTTGTTTTTATTGTTTTTTCCTTCTCCAATTTAACTTTTTCCCCCATTTTTTACCGCGACCCCAGACCCAATTTTGAGCTTTTATTTTTTTTTTCCATTTCCGATTTCATTTTGTTCCCATCTTTGCTGTTACCTCTGCACCGATTCTGTTTCTTTTTCTTCTTGTTTCCTTCTCCGATTTCACTTTTTCCCCCCGTTTTTGGCTGCCCCCCCCCCAGCCCCTTCGTCATCGACGAGTTCAAGCGCAAATACTCCAACGAGGACACGCTGAGCGTGGCGCTGCCCCACTTCTGGGAGCACTTCGATAAGGACGGCTGGTCCATCTGGTACGCCGAGTACCGCTACCCCCGAGGAGCTCACCCAGACCTTCATGAGCTGCAACCTCATCACCGGTATTGGGGCGAAAAAGGGAGAAAACGGGCAAAAAACGGGGAGAAAATGGGGTCCTGGGGCGAAAACGCGGAGAAAATGGGGATAACGGGGATGAAATGGGGAGAGAACAGGGAGAACATTGGGATAATGGGGATGAAATGGGGATAATGGGGACAAAACAGGGAGAAAATGGGCAAAAAACGTGAAAAAATGGGAAAAAAAAGGTGAAAAAATGGGCAAAAAATGGGAACAAAATGGGGTACTGGGGCGAAAACGCGGAAAAAATGGGGATAATGGGGATGAAATGCAGAGAAAATGGAGATACTGGGGATGAAATGGGGATAATGGGGACAAAACAGGGAGAAAATGGGCAGAAAACGTGAAAAAATGGGCAAAAACCGTGAAAAAACGGGCAAAAAAATGGGAAAAAATGGGGTAATGGGGCCAAAACACGGAGAAAACAGGGATAATGGGGATGAAATGCAGAGAAAATGGAGATCCTGGGGAGAAAATGGGAATAATGAGGATGAAATGGGGATAATGGGGAAAAAATGGGCAAAAAATGTGAAAAAATGGGCAAAAAATGGGCAAAAATGGGGTACTGGGGTGAAAATGCAGAGAAAATGGGGATACTGGGGCCGAAATGGGGCCATACTGGGGCCAAACTGGGGCCATACTGGGTCGGGTGGTCCATCTGGTACGCCGAGTACCGCTACCCCGAGGAGCTCACCCAGACCTTCATGAGCTGCAACCTCATCACCGGTATTGGGGCGAAAAAGGGAGAAAACGGGCAAAAATGGGCAAAAAATGGGGTAATGGGGTGAAAACGCGGAGAAGATGGGGTTAACGGGGATGAAATGGGGAGAAAACAGGGAGAACATTGGGATAATGGGGATGAAATGGGGATAATGGGGACAAAACAGGGAGAAAATGGGCAAAAAACGTGAAAAAATGGGCAAAAACCGTGAAAAAACAGGCAAAAAATGGGAAAAAATGGGGTAATGGGGCCAAAACACGGAGAAAACAGGGATAATGGGGATGAAATGCAGAGAAAATGGAGATCCTGGGGAGAAAATGGGAATAATGAGGATGAAATGGGGATAATGGGGAAAAACTGGGCAAAAAATGTGAAAAAATGGGCAAAAAATGGGCAAAAACGGGGTACTGGGGTGAAAACGCAGAGAAAATGGGGATACTGGGGCCGAAATGGGGCCATACTGGGGCCAAACTGGGGCCATACTGGGTCGGGTGGTCCATCTGGTACGCCGAGTACCGCTACCCCGAGGAGCTCACCCAGACCTTCATGAGCTGCAACCTCATCACCGGTATTGGGGCGAAAAAGGGAGAAAACGGGCAAAAAACGGGGAGAAAATGGGGTCCTGGGGCGAAAACGCGGAGAAAATGGGGATAACGGGGATGAAATGGGGAGAGAACAGGGAGAACATTGGGATAATGGGGATGAAATGGGGATAATGGGGACAAAACAGGGAGAAAATGGGCAAAAAACGTGAAAAAATGGGAAAAAAAAGGTGAAAAAATGGGCAAAAAATGGGAACAAAATGGGGTACTGGGGCGAAAACGCGGAAAAAATGGGGATAATGGGGATGAAATGCAGAGAAAATGGAGATACTGGGGATGAAATGGGGATAATGGGGACAAAACAGGGAGAAAATGGGCAGAAAACGTGAAAAAATGGGCAAAAACCGTGAAAAAACGGGCAAAAAATGGGAAAAAATGGGGTAATGGGGCCAAAACACGGAGAAAACAGGGATAATGGGGATGAAATGCAGAGAAAATGGAGATCCTGGGGAGAAAATGGGAATAATGAGGATGAAATGGGGATAATGGGGAAAAAATGGGCAAAAAATGTGAAAAAATGGGCAAAAAATGGGCAAAAATGGGGTACTGGGGTGAAAATGCAGAGAAAATGGGGATACTGGGGCCGAAATGGGGCCATACTGGGGCCAAACTGGGGCCATACTGGGTCGGGTGGTCCATCTGGTACGCCGAGTACCGCTACCCCGAGGAGCTCACCCAGACCTTCATGAGCTGCAACCTCATCACCGGTATTGGGGCGAAAAAGGGAGAAAACGGGCAAAAATGGGCAAAAAATGGGGTAATGGGGTGAAAACGCGGAGAAGATGGGGTTAACGGGGATGAAATGGGGAGAAAACAGGGAGAACATTGGGATAATGGGGATGAAATGGGGATAATGGGGACAAAACAGGGAGAAAATGGGCAAAAAACGTGAAAAAATGGGCAAAAACCGTGAAAAAACAGGCAAAAAATGGGAAAAAATGGGGTAATGGGGCCAAAACACGGAGAAAACAGGGATAATGGGGATGAAATGCAGAGAAAATGGAGATCCTGGGGAGAAAATGGGAATAATGAGGATGAAATGGGGATAATGGGGAAAAACTGGGCAAAAAATGTGAAAAAATGGGCAAAAAATGGGCAAAAACGGGGTACTGGGGTGAAAACGCAGAGAAAATGGGGATACTGGGGCCGAAATGGGGCCATACTGGGGCCAAACTGGGGCCATACTGGGTCGGGTGGTCCATCTGGTACGCCGAGTACCGCTACCCCGAGGAGCTCACCCAGACCTTCATGAGCTGCAACCTCATCACCGGTATTGGGGCGAAAAAGGGAGAAAACGGGCAAAAAACGGGGAGAAAATGGGGTCCTGGGGCGAAAACGCGGAGAAAATGGGGATAACGGGGATGAAATGGGGAGAGAACAGGGAGAACATTGGGATAATGGGGATGAAATGGGGATAATGGGGACAAAACAGGGAGAAAATGGGCAAAAAACGTGAAAAAATGGGAAAAAAAAGGTGAAAAAATGGGCAAAAAATGGGAACAAAATGGGGTACTGGGGCGAAAACGCGGAAAAAATGGGGATAATGGGGATGAAATGCAGAGAAAATGGAGATACTGGGGATGAAATGGGGATAATGGGGACAAAACAGGGAGAAAATGGGCAGAAAACGTGAAAAAATGGGCAAAAACCGTGAAAAAACGGGCAAAAAATGGGAAAAAATGGGGTAATGGGGCCAAAACACGGAGAAAACAGGGATAATGGGGATGAAATGCAGAGAAAATGGAGATCCTGGGGAGAAAATGGGAATAATGAGGATGAAATGGGGATAATGGGGAAAAAATGGGCAAAAAATGTGAAAAAATGGGCAAAAAATGGGCAAAAATGGGGTACTGGGGTGAAAATGCAGAGAAAATGGGGATACTGGGGCCGAAATGGGGCCATACTGGGGCCAAACTGGGGCCATACTGGGTCGGGTGGTCCATCTGGTACGCCGAGTACCGCTACCCCGAGGAGCTCACCCAGACCTTCATGAGCTGCAACCTCATCACCGGTATTGGGGCGAAAAAGGGAGAAAACGGGAAAAAAATTGGAAAAAAATGTGGTAATGGGGTGAAAACGCGGAGAAGATGGGGTTAACGGGGATGAAATGGGGAGAAAACAGGGAGAAAATTGGGGTAATGGGGATGAAATGGGGATAATGGGGACAAAACAGGGAGAAAATGGGCAAAAAACGTGAAAAAATGGGAAAAAAAAAGGTGAAAAAATGGGCAAAAAATGGGAACAAAATGGGGTACTGGGGCGAAAACGCGGAGAAAATGGGGATAACGGGGATGAAATGCAGAGAAAATGGAGATAATGGGGATGAAATGGGGATAATGGGGACAAAACGGGGAGAAAATGGGCAAAAAACGTGAAAAAATGGGCAAAAAAACGTGAAAAAACGGCCAAAAAATGGGAAAAATGGGGTAATGGGGTGAAAACGCAGAGAAAATGGGGATACTGGGGACGAAATGGGGCCATACTGGGGCCAAACTGGGGCCATACTGGGCCGGGTGGTCCATCTGGTACGCCGAGTACCGCTACCCCGAGGAGCTCACCCAGACCTTCATGAGCTGCAACCTCATCACCGGTATTGGGGCGAAAAAGGGAGAAAACGGGCAAAAAATTGGAAAAAAAATGGGAAAAAATGGGGTACTGGGGCGAAAACGCAGAGAAAATGGGGTTAACGGGGATGAAATGGGGAGAGAACAGGGAGAAAATTGGGGTAATGGGGATGAAATGGGGATAATGGGGACAAAATGGGGAGAAAAAGGGCAAAAAACGGCCAATAACGGGCAAAAAATGGGGTAATGGGATGAAAACGCAGAGAAAATGGGGGTAACGGGGATGAAATGCAGAGAAAATGGAGATAATGGGGAGAAAACAGGGAGAAAATGTGGATACTGGGGATGAAATGGGGATAATGGGGACAAAACAGGGAAAAAATGGGCAAAAAACGTGAAAAAATGGGCAAAAAATGGGCAAAAATGGGGTACTGGGGTGAAAACGCAGAGAAAATGGGGATACTGGGGCCGAAATGGGGCCATACTGGGGCCAAACTGGGGCCATACTGGGCCGGGTGGTCCATCTGGTACGCCGAGTACCGCTACCCCGAGGAGCTCACCCAGACTTTCATGAGCTGCAACCTCATCAAGGGTATTGAGGCGAAAAAGGGAGAAAACGGGCAAAAAACGGGGAGAAAATGGGGTAATGGGGCAAAAACGCGGAGAAAATGGGGATAATGGGGATGAAATGCAGAGAAAATGGAGATACTGGGGATGAAATGGGGATAATGGGGACAAAACAGGGAGAAAATGGTCAAAAAACGTGAAAAAATGGGCAAAAAATGTGAAAAAACGGGCAAAAAATGGGAAAAAATGGGGTAATGGGGCCAAAAAACGGAGAAAACAGGGATAATGGGGATGAAATGCAGAGAAAATGGAGATACTGGGGAGAAAACAGGGAGAAAATGTGGATAATGGGGATGAAATGGGGATAATGGGGACAAAACGGGGAGAAAATGGGCAAAAAAATGAAAAAATGGGCAAAAAATGGGCAAAAATGGGGTAATGGGGTGAAAACGCAGAGAAAATGGGGATACTGGGGCCGAAATGGGGCCATACTGGGGCCAAACTGGGGCCATACTGGGCCGGGTGGTCCATCTGGTACGCCGAGTACCGCTACCCCGAGGAGCTCACCCAGACCTTCATGAGCTGCAACCTCATCACCGGTATTGGGGCGAAAAAGGGAGAAAACGGGCAAAAAACATGAAAAAAATGGGAAAAAATGGGGTCCTGGGGCGAAAATGCAGAGAAAATGGGGTTAACGGGGATGAAATGGGGAGAGAACAGGGAGAAAATGGGGATAATGGGGATGAAATGGGGATAATGGGGACAAAACAGGGAGAAAATGGGCAAAAAAATGTGAAAAAATGGGCAAAAAATGTGAAAAAAACGGGCAAAAAATGGGAAAAAATGGGGTAATGGGGCCAAAACATGGAGAAAACAGGGATAATGGGGATGAAATGCAGAGAAAATGGAGATACTGGGGAGAAAATGTGGATAATGAGGATGAAATGGGGATAATGGGGACAAAATGGGGAGAAAATGGGCAAAAAACGGCCAATAACGGGCAAAAAATGGGGTAATGGGATGAAAACGCAGAGAAAATGTGGGTAACGGGGGTGAAATGCAGAGAAAATGAAGATAATGGGGAGAAAACAGGGAGAAAATGGGGATAATGGGGACAAAACGGGGAAGAACTGGGCAAAAAACGTGAAAAAATGGGCAAAAAATGGGAAAAAATGGGGTAATGGGGTGAAAATGCGGAGAAAATGGGGATAACGGGGGTGAAATGCAGAGAAAATGGAGATAATGGGGAGAAAACAGAGAAAATGGGGATAATGGGGATGAAATGGGGAGAAAACGGGGAGAAAATATGGATATTGGGGAAAAATGGGAATAGTAGGGATGAAATAAGGAGGAAGTTGGGGATAATGGGGAAAAAACGGTGAGAAAATGGGGAGAAAACAGGAATAAAATTGGGATAATGGGGAGAAAAAGGGGATAATGGGGATGAAATGGGGAGAAAATTGGGATAACGTAGAGAAAATGGGGAAGAAAGGTGGATGAAATGGGGACATAATGGGAATAATGGGGAGAAAACAGGGATAAAATGGGGAGAATGGGGAGAAAATGGGGAGAATGGGGATGAAACGGGGACAAAGTGGGGAGAATGGGGGCAAAATGGGGACGAATTGGGGAGAATGGGGATGAAATGGGGATGAAATGGGGAGAATGGGGATGAAATGGGGAGAATGTCGATGAAATGGGGACGAAATGGGGAGAATGGGGACGAAAGGGGGAGAATGGGGATGAAATGCGGATGAAATGGGGACAAAATGAGGACAAAATGGGGAGAATGGGGATGAAATGGGGACGAAATGGGGAGAATGGGAACAAAATGGTGATGAAATGGGGACGAAACGGGGGTGAAATGGGGAGAATGGGGATGAAATGGGGAGAATGGGGATGAAACGGGGACGAAGTGGGAAGAATGGGGGCAAAATGGGGACGGATTGGGTAGAATGGGGGCAAAATGGGGATGAAATGGGGAGAATGGGGATGAAATGGGGATGAAACGGAGATGAAATGGGGAGAATGTCGACAAAATGGGGACGAAAGGGGGAGAATGGGGATGAAATGCGGATGAAATGGGGACAAAATGAGGACAAAATGGGGAGAATGGGGATGAAATGGGGACGAAATGGGGAGAATGGGGACAAAATGGGGAGAATGGGGATGAAACGGGGACGAAATGGGGAGAATGGGAACAAAATGGTGATGAAATGGGGACGAAACGGGGGTGAAATGGGGAGAATGGGGATGAACGGGGAGAATGGGGAGAATGGGGATGAAATGGGGAGAATGGGGACAAAATGGGGACAAAATGGGGATGAAATGGGGACAAAATAGGGACGAAATGGGGCCCCCGGCCCCCCCCTGTGCCCCCCAGGCATGTTCCAGCGCCTGGACAAGCTGCGTAAGAACGCCTTCGCCAGCGTCATCCTGTTCGGCACCAACAACGACAGCAGCATCTCGGGCGTCTGGGTCTTCCGCGGCCAGGAGCTGGCCTTCACGGTGAGCCCCGGCCCCAAAACCTCCTGATCGGCCCCAAAAGCGCCTTGATCTGCCCCAAATCCACACTGTTTGGCCCCAAAACCGCCCTTATCGGCGCCAAAACCACCCTGATCGGCCCCAAAACTGCCCCGATTGGCTCCAAAACCGCTCCAATCGGCCCCGAAACCGCTCCAATCAGCCCCAAAACCGTGCCAATCGGCCCCGAAACTGCCCCGATTGGCCCCAAAACCACTCCAGTCGGCCCCAAAACCGCTCCAATCGGCCCCAAAACCGTGCCAATCAGCCCCGAAACCACCCCGATCGGCCCCAAAACCGCCCCGATTGGCCCCAAAACCACTCCAGTCGGCCCCAAAACCGCTCCAATCGGCCCCAAAACCGCTCCAATCAGCCCCAAAACCGTGCCAATCGGCCCCGAAACCGCCCCGATCGGCCCCAAAACTGCCCCGATTGGCTCCAAAACCACTCCAGTCGGCCCCAAAACTGCTCCAATCGGCCCCAAAACTGTGCCAATCGGCCCCGAAACCGCCCCGATCGGCCCCAAAACTGCCCCGATTGGCCCCAAAACCACTCCAGTCGGCCCCAAAACTGCTCCAATCGGCCCCAAAACCATGCCAATCGGCCCCGAAACTGCCCTGATTGGCCCCAAAACCGCTCCAGTTGGCCCCAAAACCATGCCAATTGGCCTCGAAACCGCCCTGATCGGCCCCAAAACCGCCCCGATTGGCCCCAAAACCGCTCCAGTCGGCCCCAAAACTGTGCCAATTGGCCTCGAAACTGCCCCGATCGGCCCCAAAACTGCCCCGATCGGCCCCAAAACTGCCCCGATTGGCCCCGAAACCGCCCTAATTGGCCCCAGAACTGCCCCAATCGGCCCTGAATCTGCCCTGTTTGGCCCCAAATCCACCCTGTTTGGCCCCAAAACTGCCCCAATCGGACCCGAAACTGCCTGATCGGCCCCAAAACCACCCCGATTGATCCCAAATCCACCCTGTTTGGCCCCAAAACTGCCCCAAATCCACCCCAGCTCCCCACTTTTACCCCCCAGACCCCCACTTTCCCCCCCCCTCCCCATTTTTGCCCCCCCCGTTGCCCCCCCAGCTGTGCCCCGACTGGCAGGTGGACCCAGACCCCCACTTTCACCCCCCAAATCCCCACTTTTACCCCCAAATCCCCACTTTCACCCCACAAATCCCCATTTTCACTCCCCCCTCCCCATTTTCATGCCCCCCAGCCCCCTGTTTCCACCCCCAGACCCCCATTTTCACCCCCCTCCCCACTTTCGGCCCCCCCCCCTCCCCATTTCCACACCCCCCAGCCCCCCATTTCCACCCCCAAACCCCCACTCCCACCCCCCAGACCCCCACTTTTACCCCCCCCTCCCCATTTTTGTGCCCCCAGACCCCCACTTTTACCCCCCCCCCCCCCATTTTCACCCCCTCTCCCCCACTTTTGGCCCCCCCAGCCCCCCATTTCCCCCCCCAAACCCCCACTTTCACCCCCCAAACCCTCACTTTCACCCCCCCCCCTCCCCATTTTTGGACCCCCCCGCTCCCCGTTTTGCCCCCCCCCTGACGCTGTGCCCCCCCCGTTGCCCCCCCAGCTGTGCCCGGACTGGCAGGTGGACTACGAGTCGTACGCGTGGCGCAAGCTGGACCCCGACAGCGCCGAGTGCCGGGCGCTGGTCAAGGAGTACTTCAGCTGGGAGGGCGACTTCCAGCACGTGGGCAAGGCCTTCAACCAGGGAAAGATCTTCAAGTGACCCCCCCACGTCGCGACAGGGCACGACACGGCGCGATAGGGCGCGATATGGCGCGATAGGGCACGAGATGTCACAATACGGCACAACACGTCGCGATATGGCATGATATGTTGTGATACAGCACGATATGTCGCAATAGGGCACGGCATGTCGTGATATGGCACGGCATGGCGTGATATGGCACGGCATGGCATGATATGGCATGGCATGTCGCGATATGGCATGGCATGGCATGATATAGTGCGGTGGGTCGTGGTATGGCACGGTGTCGCGTCGTGTCATGACATGGCAGCGTGGTGTGATGTGTGATGTCGTGTCATGTGTCGTCATGTCATGACATGTCATGATATGTCTTCATGTCGCAACATGTCTTCATGTCACAACATGCTGTCATGTCATGACATGTTGCAGCGTGTCTTTATGTCACGTCGTCATGTCACAACATGCCATTGTGTCATTGTGTCATGACATGTCGTAGCGTGTTTTCATGTCACATACCACGTCATGACATGTCATCATGTCACACCACATCACAACATGTCACGTCATGACGTGTTGCAGCGTGTCTTCATGTCATGACGTGTCATCATGTCATGACGTCATTGTGTCACACATCACGTCACCGTGTCATGACATGTCATAGCGTGTCTTCATGTCACAACATGTCCTCATGTCACAACATGTCATTGTGTCATGACGTGTCATAGTGTGTCTTCATGTCACATATCATGTCACGACGTCATCATGTCACACATCACGTCACCGTGTCATGACGTGTCTTTATGTCATAACATGCCATAATGTCATGACATGTCACAACATGTCTTTATGTCACATGTTGTCATGTCACGACATGTCATCATATCACACCATGTCACAATATGCCATAATGTCATTACATGTCGCAGCGTGTCTTCATGTCACATGTTATGTCACGTCATCATGTCACAACATGTCACAACATGTCACCGTGTCCTGACGTCATGCCACAACATGCCATCACGACATTTCATTGTGTCACGACATGTCATCATGTCGCAACGTCACAACATGCCAGTGTCACAATGTGTCATGTCATGACATCACATCATTGCCATGAAGTGTTGTGTCATGACATCACCATGTCGTGACGTGTCGTGATGTCACGACATGTCACACCATGTCACTGTGTCACGTCATGTCGCGACTTGTCACCATGTCACAACACATCACGATGTCACAACTTGTTGCCATGTCATGTCGTGACATGTCACTATATCGCGATATACCCCCGCACATGTCACTGTCGTGACATCCCTGTCACATCGCCATGTCACGACGTGGCTGTGCCGTGATGTCACCATCGTGACGTGCCAGCGTGTGACGTCATGTCGTGACATCCCGGTGTTGCGAGGTGTCCCCTGCCTGTCCCCATGTCGCGACATGTCGCAACGCGTCGGAGCCACGCGGCCAATAAACGGGAACGGATCCGGCCCCGGCGGTGGTCGGGGGGGAACTGGGGGGTACTGGGAGGTACTGGGAGCCACTGGGCACCAGTGGGAGTTACTGGGAGCCATTCGGCACCAACTGGGGGGTACTGGGAGCAGCTGTGTTAGGGGTTACTGGGAGTTACTGGGTGATACTGGGAGCCACTGGGCACCATTTGGCACCAACTGGGGGTTACTGGGAGCCCTTGGGTGCTACTGGGAGTCACTGGGGGCTACTGAGAGTTACTGGGCACCAACTGGGTGTTACTGGGAGCCGTTGGGGGTTACTGGGAGTTACTGGGTGATACTGGGAGCCACTGAGGGTCACTGGAGCCCATTGGGCACCACTGGGCGTTACTGGGAGGTACTGGGAACCACTAGGCACCAGTGGGAGTTGCTGGGCGCCATTGGGCACCAACTGGGGGGTACTGGGAGCTGTTAGGGGTTACTGGGTGATACTGGGAGCCACTGGGGGTCACTGGAGTCCATTGGGCACCACTGGGCGTTACTGGGGGGTACTGGGAGCCACTGGGCACCATTGGGCACTAACTGGGTGTTACTGGGAGACACTGGGGGCTACTGGGAGTTACTGGGCACCAACTGGGGGTTACTGGGAGTTACTGGGCGATACTGGGAGCCACTGAGGGTCACTGGAGCCCATTGGGCACCACTGGGGGCTACTGGGAGCCACTGGGAGCTGTTGGGGGTTACTGGGAGTTACTGGAACCCACTGGGAGCCGAGTCGCGGGGCGCTGCTGGGCACCAGTAGCTGTTACTGGGAGCTACTGGGTCTTACTGGGAGCCAGCGGGCAGCACCGGCAGGCCCCGCCCCCTCCGCCCCCACGTGACCCAGCGCCACCGCCCTCCTGGCCCTGCCCACTGAGGCCACGCCCCCTCCACGCCCCGCCTACGGAGGCCACGCCCCCCTTCAGACCACGCCCACAGAGGCCACGCCCCCTTGACTCAGCGCCCCGCCCCCCCCCGGATCTGAGTCACGGCGGGACTGGGGCGGTGGCGGGGCCGCGCCCACCAGAGCCACCAGTACGGACCAGTACGGACCAGTACGGACCAGTATGGAGCAGTGCGGACCAGTACGGACCAGTGCGAGGCAGCGCCCACCAGTTTGCACCAGTTAAAACCAGTGTCCACCAGTTTGCACCAGTTCAGACCACTGCTCACCAGTGCAGACCAGCGCCCACCAGTTTGCACCAGTTAAAACCAGTGCCCACCAGTTCAGACCATCACCCACCAGTTCAGATCAGTGCAGACCAGTGCTTACCAGTTTGAACCAGTTCAGACCAGTGCCCACCAGTGCAGACCAGCACCCACCAGTTTGCACCAGTTAAAACCAGTGTCCACCAGTTCACACCACTGCCCACCAGTTTGCACCAGTTCAGACCAGTGCCCAGCCCACCAGTTTAAGCCAGCACCCACCTCTTCAGTCAGTGCCCACCAGTGCCACCAGTTTGCACCAGTTAAAACCAGTGTCCACCAGTTCAGACCAGCAACCACTAGTGCAGACCAGTGCCCACCAGTTTGCACCAGTTCAGACCAGTGCCCACCAGTGCAGACCAGCACCCACCAGTTCAGACCAGTGCCCACCAGTTTGCACCAGTTCAGACCAGCAACCACTAGTGCAGACCAGTGCCCACCAGTTTGCACCAGTTCAGACCAGTGCCCACCAGTGCAGACCAGCACCCACCAGTTCAGACCAGTGCCCACCAGTTTGCACCAGTTGAAACCAGTATCCACCAGTTCAGACCAGCACCCACTAGTGCAGACCAGTGCCCACCAGTGTCCACCAGTTCACACCACTGCCCACCAGTGTGGACCAGCACCCACCAGTGCAGATCAGCGCCCACCAGTTCAGACCACTGCCCACCAGTGTAGACCAGTGCCCACCAGTTCAGACCAGTTTGAACCAATGACCATCAGTTCAAACCAGCATCCACCAGCACCCACCAGTTAAAACCAGTTCACACCAGTTCAATCCAGTGCCCACCAGTACAGACCAGTTTGCACCAGTTCAGACCAGCGCCCACCAGTTCAGACCAGTGGCCGCCAGTTCAGACCAGTTAGCTCCATTTCCAACCAGTTCAGACCAGTGCCCACCAGTTTGCACCAGTTCAGAACAGTGCCCACCAGTTCAGACCAGTTAGCACCATTTCCAACCAGTTCAGACCGTGCCCACCAGTTCAGACCAGCGCCCACCAGTTTGCACCAGTTCAGAACAGTGCCCACCAGTTCAGACCAGTTAGCACCATTTCCAACCAGTTCAGACCAGTGCCCACCAGTTTGCACCAGTTCAGACCAGCGCCCACCAGTTCAGACCAGTTTGCACCATTTCCAACCAGTTCAGACCAGTGCCCACCAGTTTGCACCAGTTCAGACCAGCGCCCACCAGTTCAGACCAGTTTGCACCATTTCCAACCAGTTCAGACCGTGCCCACCAGTTCAGACCAGTGCCCACCAGTTTGCACCAGTTCAGACCAGTTAGCACCATTTCCAACCAGTTCAGAGCAGTGCCCACCAGTTCGAACCAGTTAGCACCATTTCCAACCAGTTCAGACCAGTGCTCACCAGTTCGGACCAGTTTGGACCAGTTCAGACCCGTGCCCCCCCCCCTTCCAGCTGTGGTGGGGGAGGGGCAGCGCCGCACATCTGGACCCGCCCCTCCCCCCCCTTTGCCCCCCCCCCCCCCCCCCGGCCGCGCCCAGGCCCGGGGCTGAGTCAGCGCGGGGGCGGCGAGCAGGAATGGGCCGAAATCGGGCGGAATCGGGCAAAATTGGGCGGAATCGGCAAAATCGGGCAAAATGGGGCAAAACCGGGCAGATTTGGGCAAAACGGGGCCGAACGGGCCAAAGCCGTGCTCCGAACCCACTGCCGGGCCCCACATCTATGGGGCTGCCCCACACTTATGGGGCTGCCCCACATCTCCCCCCCCCAGCCCCACCCCTATGGGGCTGCCCCCCCCCCTTGCAGCCCCGCGTCCCACATCTATGGGGCTGCCCCACACCTATGGGGCTGCCCCACACTTATGGGGCTGCCCCACACTTATGGGGCTGCCCCACATATCCCCCCCAGCCCCACCCCTATGGGGCTGCCCCCCTTCGCAGTCCCGTATCCCACACTTATGGGGCTGCCCCACACTTATGGGGCTGCCCCACATATCCCCCCCAGCCCCACCCCTATGGGGCTGCCTCACACTTATGCGGCTGCCCCACATCTCCCCACATCTCCCCCCAACCCCACCCCTATGGGGCTGCCCCAAATCCCCCCCGAGTCCCACTTCTTGCCCCCCTGCTCCATATCCATGGGGCAGGCCCAGCCCCACATCTATGGGGCTGCTCCATACCTATAGGACTGCCCCACCCCTATAGGGCTGCCCCACACTTATGGGGCTGCCCCACATCTCCCCCTCCAGCCCCACCCCTGTGGGGCTACCCCCCCTTCGCAGCCCTGTGTCCCACATCTATGGGGCTGCCCCACACTTATGGGGCTGCCCCACATCTATAGGGCTGCCCCACACCTATGGGGCTGCCCCACACTTATGGGGCTGCCCCCCCTAGTAACTGCGTGTGGCTTACTTGTATTGTATACAACTCACCCGTAGTAACTGCGTGTGGCTCACTTATAGTGTGTGTAACTCACCCCTAGTAACTGTGTGTGGCTTACTTGTAGTGTATACAACTCACCGCTAGTAACTGCATGTAGCTTACTTGTAGTGTATACAACTCGCCCCTAGTAACTGTGTGTGGCTCACTTGCAGTGTGTACCTTGCCCCTAGTAACTGTGTGTGGCTTACTTGTAGTGTATGCAACTCACCCCTAGTAACTTGCATGTGGCTTACTTGCAGTGTGTGTACCTTGCCCCTAGTAACTGTGTGTGGCTTACTCGTAGTGTGTACCTCGCCCCTAGTAACTGCGTGTGGCTTACTTGCAGTGTATGCAATTCACCTGTAGTAACTGCGTGTGGCTCACTTGCAGTGTGTAACTCGCCCCTAGTAACTGCGTGTGGCTTACTTGTAGTGTGTGTAACTCACTCCCAGTAACTCTGTGTGACTTGTATGCAACTCACTCATAGTAACTCCGTGTGGCTCACTTGCAGTGTGTGTACCTTGCCCCTAGTAACTGCGTGTGGCTTATTTGCAGTCTGTGTGTAAGTCACCCCTAGTAACTGCGTGTGGCTTACTTGTATACAACTCACCCCTAGTAACTGCGTGTGGCTTACTTGTAGTATGTACCTCACCCCTAGTAACTGCGTGTGACTTGTAGTGTATGCAACTCCCCCGTAGTAACTGTGCGTTGTTTACTTGTAGTGTATGCAACTCACCTGTAGTAACTCCGTGTGGCTTACTTGCAGTTTGTGAACCTTACCCCTAGTAACTGTGTGTGGCTTGTAGTGTGTAACTCGCCCCTAGTAACTGCATGTGGCTTACTTGTATACAACTCACTCATAGTAACTCCGTGTGGCTCACTTGCAGTGTGTGTACCTTGCCCCTAGTAACTGTGTGTGGCTCACTTGTATGCAACGCACCCGTAGTAACTACGCGTGACTCACAGTCTGTGTAACTCACCCCTAGTAACAGCGTGTGGCTTACTTGTACACAACTCCCCCGTAGTAACTACGCGTGACTCACCGTAACTCCCCCCGGTGACTGCGCGTGACTCAGCGGGGCCGTGACTCACCCGGAGTAACGGCGAGCGGAGCTGTAACCCCTTGGAGTAACCACGGTGTAAGAGCTGGGGAAAACAACCCCCCTACATCGCCCCAAAGCCCCCCCAAAACCCCCCCAAAACCTCCCAGAACCCCCCCAAAACCTCCCAGAACCCCCCCGAGACCCCCCTAACCCCCCCCAGCCTGTCCTGGACCCCCCCCCAAAACCTCACGGACCCCCCCAAATCCCCCCAGACCCCCCCAAAATAACTCAAAGCCCCCCCCCAGACCCTCCAAGATCCCCCCCAAAACCCCCCAGACCTCCCCAAATCCACACAGACCCCCCCCCAAAAAAATTCAAAGACCCCCCCAGACCCTCCAAGACCCCCCCAAAGCCCCCCCAGCCTGTCCTGGAACCCCCCCAAAACCTCCCAGACCCCCCCAAATCCCCCCAGACCCCCCCCAAAACCTGCCAGACCCCCCCAAGACCCCCCCAAAAGCCCCCCCAGCCTCTCCTAGGCCCCCTAAAACCCCCCAGACCCCCCCCCAAAAACCTCCCAGAACCCCCCCGAAAACCTCACGGACCCCCCCAAAACCCCCCAAAAGCCTCCCCATCCTGTGCTGGACCCCCCCTAAACCCCCCCAGACCCCCCCAAATCCTCCCAGACCCCCCCCAAAGCCCTCCCAGCCTGTCCTGGACCCTCCCCAAAACCTCAAGGACCCCCCCAAATCCCCACAGACCCCCCCAAAACCTCCCAGACCCCCCCAAGACCCCCCCAAAGCCCCCCCAGCCTCTCCTGGACCCCCCCCCAAAACCTCACAGCCCCCCAAAAAACCTCCCAGACCCCCCCCAAATCCCCCCAGACCCCCCCCCCAAAAAAATTCAAAGACTCTCCCAGACCCTTCAAGACCCCCCCCTAACCCCCCCCCAGCCTGTCCTGGACCCCCTAAACCCCCCCAGACCCCCCCAAATCCCCACAGCCCCCCCCCAAATCCTCACAGCCCCCCCCCAAACCCCCCCAACCCCCCCCCCAGCCTGTCCTGGACCCCCTAAAACCCCCCAGACCCCCCCCAAATCCCCCCCAACCCCCCCCCCAGCCTGTCCTGGACCCCCTAAAACCCCCCAGACCCCCCCCAAAACCTCCAAGACCCCCCCAAGACCCCCCACAAAGCCCCCCCAGCCTGTCCTAGGCCCCCCCAAAACTTTGCAGACCCCCCCAAATCCCCACAGACCCCCCCCAAAACCTCCCAGACCCCCCCAAAAGCCCCCCCCCAGCCTGTCCTGGCCCCCCAAAAAACCTCCCAGACCCCCCCAAACCCCCCCAGACCCCCCCAAAAAACCTCCCAGACCCCCCCCCCCAACACCACCAAGACCCCCCCTGGGACCCCCCCGAGCCCCTCAGGACCCCCCCGGGACCCCCCTAAAGCCCCCCCCCCCCCCCCAGGCCCCCCTCACCTCAGCGCCGCCCCCGCTCTGCGCATGCGCAGCGGGCGGGCGCGGCCGCTCCCAACATGGCGGCGGTTGGGCGGGAAACAAGGGGGAGGGGCGAAACCATTCCCAGACCGACGAGGGTGGGAGGGGGAGCGGGGGGAAGGAACCAATTCAGGAAGCGGGGGGGGGAAAGGACGATTTTTCTTTAATTTCTGGGGATTTTGGGGTTCCTGCGTTCGCCACTTAAAGCCGGCACCCTCTGGGGTTGGGGTTTTGTCGCTGTCCCGAGCCAGGCTGGCGGCTTTCCCCCTCAACCCCCCCCACCCAAGGGTGAACAGAAGCGCCGAGGCCACGGTTAATAAACTTTTTATTTGCATTTTACATTCTCCGTTAATTTCCCAATAAAGTGCTGAAAGGGCGTTGTTTTTATTTTTATATATATTTTTTAAAAAACTTTTTGCTTTTTTATCCTTTTTTTTTTTTATTTTATATTATTCTTTTTTTTAAATCCTTTGTTTTCCCCCCTTTTGTAACTCCAACCTCCGCTTGTCGAAAACCAGGAATTCCACAGAAAAAAAAAAAAAAATAATAATAATAATAATAAAAAAAAAATAACAGAAATTGGGATTTGACACAAAAATTCGCCCCCGGAGGCCGCCGCGTGAGGCATTTCCCTGCGGCCAGCCCCTGTTACCCGATGCCGGCGCCCTTTTGCGCAACCCAACCACGGGATTATTTTCCTTTTTTTTTTTTTTTTTCCATCGCCTCGTCGTTGTTTTTTTTTTTATGTTTTGTTTTTTTTTTTTTTTTCCCTTCCTCCCCCGCTGACGAGCCCGAAAAGAAGCGGAAAACAAAACTAAAAAAAACCCAACTCCCCGCCAAAAAAAAAAAATAAAATAAAATAAAATAAAAAAATAAACACGTTTCCATCAACCAAAACACTGAAGAGAATGAGCAAAAAACCTGGGAGGGAAATAGGTATTTTGGGTTGGTTTTTTTTTTATCAAAATAGCTCGAAATATCAAATAGTGAAGGGCGAAGCGCGCGGCGCCGGGCGGCCTCCGTCCACCGCCTGGCCTTAATTGCTGGGGTCGGAGGCGTCGTTAAGCTATAAAACCTATGTACAGCCCCGGGCGGGCGACGTATGTACACGGGCGCCTATGTACAACCCCGCTACTCCTTCCTCTTGGCCACCGTCAGCTCCACCGAGGGCATGCGGACCCCGATCTTGGTGGTGCTGTCGGTGCTGGAGGAGGAGGAGAGGCGCGAAGGCTTGGCGGCCTCTTCGTCGCTCCCCGTCACCTCGTAGGAGCCTTTCGTCTTGGAGCCCATGCCGCCGAACGTCCCGAATTTCATCTTGGGGGCTTTGGTTTTGGCGGCCCCTTCCATCTCCAGGGTCCCCGTGGGGCTCGAGTGGGCCGAGCGGCGGTCGTCGCTGAAGGACGAGGAGCGGTGGCGCGCCTTGCGGCTCTTGAAGAGGGAGAATTTGCCCTTGGCCGTCGTCCCCTCGTCCAACTCCCCCTCCACCGAGCCCAAGCTGGCCTTGGAGGCCTTCAGGTCTACCCCGTGGGCCGGCAGCTCCGGGGACCCCGCGCCCCCAGCGCTCTTCCCCTTGGCCTTGGAGAAGTTGAACTTGGGCATCTTGATCTTGGACTTCTTCGCCTTGCCGTCCTCCGCTTCGGGCTCCTGGAGGCTGACGTCGGCCCCGGGGAACTCCACGTCCACCCCCATCTCCCTGCCCTTCACTTCGGGCTCAGAAAAGACGAATTTGGGCATGCGCAGCTTGGGGAAGGACACTTTCCCCAGGCTGCCCTCCGCGCTACCCTGCGGGACGCCGACCGTGACCTTGGGGCCGGCGAGGTGGAGACCACCGCCCCCGGCCACGCTGGCCTCTCCGGCAACGGCGGCGCCACCTTTGATTTTCGGCCCCTTGATGTTAAATTTGGGCGCAGACACATCCAAGGACGGCCCCTCGAGGTGGAGGCCGGCGCCGGGCTCCTTGATGTTTGGTCCTTTCAGCTTCAGGTCGACGTCGGGCGAGGAAACGCCGGGGGATTGCAGCTGAAATTGAGGCCCTTTCAATTCCAGCTCCGCTCCTTCCGACCCGGCCCCCGAGCCCTTCAGCCCTCCTCGGACCTGCGGGCCTTCGATGCTGACGCCCGCATCCGCCCCATTGATTCCAGGGCCAGAAATACCAAACTGGGGGAGTTTGAGGGACGGGAGCTTGATGGTGCCGCTCAGGTCTTCAAAGCCAACCTCTGCCGCCTCCACCGAGGCGATGGGAGACTTAACGTCGAGGCCTCCCTTCAGGTTCACGTTGAGATCCGGGGCCGAAACGTCCACCGAGGGTCCTTTGAGACCGATGTCGGGGGCGCCAAGGTGGAGATTTGCACCCGGGGCTTTCACATCTGCCTCCAGCTGCGGGACGGAGCATTCGATGCCTCCCTTCACGCCCAAGTCCGGGCCCTCCAGGGCCGAGGATTTGAGTTTGGGCATCTTCAGTTTTCCTCCAAAGCCTCCAACGCTGACGTCCGGTGCGCCCAGGCTGACGTTCGGCCCTTCGACACCCAGATCGCCCTTAATTTTTGGTCCTTTCAGGTTTCCATCAAAATCGGGTCCGGAGACGTGAGGGCCTTTCAGCTTGGCATCAACACCCGGGAGGCTCACGCTTCCTCCCACGCCTCCGGCCGAGATACCCAAGCTGGCATCGGGGACGTCCACGCCGAGCCCCGTTTTCCCCATCTTCAGCTTTCCCTCGGGACCTCCCAGTTCCACCGCGGGGACGCCGACTTCCACTTTGCCTTTTGGTCCTTTCACGTTGAGGTCGAGGTCTGGCACCGAGACGGAGGGAACGGCAACGTCCACGCTGGCTCCCTTCAGGTCTCCTTCCATTTTCAAGTCCCCGCCAGGAAGTTTGAATTTTGGTGTCTTCAGGTTCACGTCGGGAGCCTCCACATCCACGTTGAGACCCGGGCCTTTGACCTCCAGCTCTGGCGCTTTGAGTTTCCCTTCGACTTCTGGGACCGTAATGGAAGCGTCCCCTCTGAACCGGTGCGATTTCAGATCAAACTCAACGTCAGGGAAGGAGATCTTCCCAAACATGGGCTTCTTCCCTTTGGGGGACTTCACCGCAGTGTCCCCTTTTATCGTCACGTCGGGACCAGCCACGCTCACGTCCAGGTCGGGAGACTTCAAGCTCGCATCCAGCTCTCCACCGGGCACGTTCACCTCAAAGCCGCCTTTCTTGCCTTTGACTTTGGGGCCACTCATGTGAAGTTTCGGCATCTTGAACTTGCTCTTCTTGCCCTTTCCAGAGATGCTGATGTCAGGCGACTCCACGTTCAGCTCAGCCTCCGGGAAATCCACCTCGGCCCCCGGGACCTTGACGTCTGCTTTGGGGCTCTTCATCCCAAACCCAAACTTTGGCTTCTTAAACTTGTGAAGTTTGACATTGGCCTCCGGACCTTCGATGTTCAGGTCGGGACCCTCAACATCGACGTCAGGGCTTTTGATCCCCAATTCGGGCCCTTTGATGTCAACGTCGGGACCCTTCAGGTTGCCTTCTATCTTCGGGGCCGAAAGGTCGAAGCCTCCCTTGGTTTTGTGGCCTTTCAAATTCAAATCGATCTCGGGCATGGAGATTTTAGGCACGTTCATGTGTATTTCTGGCATCTTCACTTTAGGACCTTTCAGTTTGCCTTCCGGACCTTCGATACTCACATCAGGGACGCTGATGTCTACCTTGGGGCCCGAAAGGTCAACTTCTGCCTTGGGCAGGTTCACGTCCACGTCAGGACCTTCCCCTTTGAGGCCGAATTTGGGCAGCTTCATCTTAGGCATCTTCAGTTTTCCCTCCGGACCTTCAATGTCAACATCTGGGCACTCGATATTGACTTTGGGGCCCTTGATGTCAACCTCAGGACCCTTCAAACCTCCCTCCAGCTTCGGGCCCTGGATGTCAGCATCGCCCTTCAGCTTCAGCCCCTTTAGGTTCAGGTCTATTTCTGGCATGGAGATCTGGGGTGTCTTGACGTGCATTTCTGGCATCTTCATCTTGGGCCCTTTCACTTTTCCGTCTGGCCCTTCGATGTTCACGTCGGGTGCCTGGATGTCCAATTTGGGGCCTTTGATGTCAATGTCCGGGCACTGCAGGTCCCCTTCCACCTTGGGGAGAGACACGTCCACGTCTCCCTTCACTTTGGGGCCCTTCAGATTGAAGTCCACGTCGGGCATGGAGAACTTGGGTGCCTTGATGTGCATTTCGGGCATCTTGAATTTCGGGCCTTTGAGTTTCCCTTCCGGCCCTTCGATGGACACACTGGGAGCATCGAGCTCTATTTTGGGGGCTTTCACATCAATCTGGGGGGCTTTCAAATCACCTTCAAGCTTGGGGCCAGAAATATCTACGTCCCCTTTCAGCTGAGGCCCCTTGAGGTTTAAGTCTACATCGGGCAGGGAGACCTTAGGAGCCTTAATATGCATTTCGGGCATCGCAAATTTGGGACCTTTGAGCTTCCCATCCACACTGAGATCAGGACCCTCCACCTCTATGCTGGGGCCCGAAATGTCCACATCTCCCTTCGGGAGGTTCACGTCCACATCCACCCCCTCCCCTTTAAAGCCAGGCATGGAAAATTTCGGCATTTTGAACTTGGGCAGCTTGAATTTACCCTCCGGGCTCTCAATGTCAACATCGGGGGCCCCAATGTCCAATTTTGGAGCGCCCACACTGACCTCGGGACCTTTCAGCTCACATTCCACTCCTGGCGCCGACACGTCCAAGTCGCCTTTGACTTTGGGGCCTTTCAGGTTCAGATCGAAGTCTGGGGCGGAGATTTTAGGAGCCTTCAAGTGCATCTCCGGCATCTTGAACTTGGGGCCCTTCAGCTTCCCCTCAGGGCCTTTGATGTCGATGTCAGGGGCCTCGATCTCAACTTTAGGAGCTTCCAGATCAGGTGCGGAAACCTCCACGTCTCCCTTCAGCTTCGGGCCCTTCAGATTGAAGTCAACGTCAGGCATGGAGATCTTGGGTGCCTTGATGTGCATTTCGGGCATCTTGAACTTGGGGCCCTTCAGCTTCCCCTCAGGACCTTCGATGTCTACCTCAGGACCTTCAATGTCCACCTTTGGGCCAGAAACATCAAATTCTCCTTTGGGCAGGTTCACGTCCACCTCGGGGCCTTCTGCTTTGAAGCTCGGCATGCCAAACTTGGGCATTTTGAACTTGGGCATCTTGAATTTTCCCTCAGGACCATGAACGTCCACGTCTGGGACGTCAATGTCCACCTTGGGGCCCTTGATGTCAACTTCTGGCCCTTTCAGCTCACCTTCCACCTTGGGGAGAGACACATCCACATCTCCCTTCACTTTGGGGCCTTTCAGATTGAAGTCAACATCAGGCATGGAGAACTTGGGCGCCTTGATGTGCATTTCAGGCATCTTGAACTTGGGGCCTTTCAACTTCCCTTCAGGGCCTTCCAGCTCAACGTCAGGAAGGTCCACGTCCAGTTTAGGGCCTTTGATGTCAACATCTGGGCACTTCAGCTCTCCTTCCACCTTGGGAAGAGACACATCCACATCTCCCTTCACTTTGGGGCCTTTCAAGTTCAGATCGATGTCAGGCATGGAGATTTTGGGCGTCTTGATGTGCATTTCGGGCATCTTGAACTTGGGGCCCTTCAGCTTCCCCTCAGGGCCTTCAATGTCCACCTCAGGACCTTCAATGTCCACCTTTGGGCCAGAAACATCAAATTCTCCTTTGGGCAGGTTCACGTCCACCTCGGGGCCTTCTGCTTTCAGTCCTGGCATGCCGAACTTGGGCATTTTGAACTTGGGCATCTTGAATTTTCCCTCAGGACCATGAACGTCCACATCTGGCATGTCAATGTCCACCTTGGGGCCCTTGATATCCACCTCAGGGCCTTTCTGCTCACCTTCTACCTTGGGAAGCGATACGTCCACATCTCCCTTCACTTTGGGGCCTTTCAGATGGAAGTCAACATCAGGCATGGAGAACTTGGGCGCCTTGATGTGCATTTCGGGCATCTTGAATTTGGGACCCTTCAACTTCCCTTCAGGGCCTTCCAGCTCAACGTCAGGAAGGTCCACATCCAGTTTAGGGCCTTTGATGTCAACATCTGGGCCCTTCAGGTCGCCTTCCACCTTGGGGAGCGAGACGTCAACGTCTCCCTTCACTTTCGGGCCTTTCAGGTTCAGATCAATGTCAGGCATGGAAATTTTAGGTGCCTTGATGTGCATTTCGGGCATCTTGAACTTGGGGCCCTTCAGCTTCCCTTCGGGGCCTTCCAGCTCAACATCAGGAAGATCCACATCGACCTTGGGACCTTTGATGTCGATTTCAGGGCCCTTCAGGTCACCCTCAACCTTGGGAAGAGACACATCCACATCTCCCTTCACTTTGGGGCCTTTCAGGTTCAGATCAAAGTCAGGCATGGAGATCTTGGGTGCCTTGATGTGCATTTCGGGCATCTTGAACTTGGGGCCCTTCAGCTTCCCTTCGGGGCCTTCCAGCTCAACGTCAGGAAGGTCCACATCAACCTTGGGACCTTTGATGTCAACTTCTGGGCCTTTCAGGTCTCCCTCCACCTTGGGAAGGGACACGTCAACGTCTCCCTTCACTTTGGGGCCCTTCAGGTTCAGGTCAAAGTCCGGCATGGAGATCTTGGGGGCTTTGAAATGCATGTCGGGCATCTTAAATTTGGGACCCTTCAACTTCCCTTCCGGACCCTCTAGATGGACATCTGGGGCGTCAACATCCAGCTCAGGACCTTTAATATCAACTTTCGGCCCTTTCAAGTCACCTTCCACAGACGGCACAGACACGTCCACATCCCCCTTCACTTTTGGGCCTTTCAGGTTCAGATCAAAGTCTGGCATGGAAATTTTGGGTGCCTTAAAGTGCATCTCTGGCATCTTCAATTTGGGGCCTTTCCACTTGCCTTCTGGTCCTTCAATATCCACATCAGGAACATCTACATCTATTTTGGGTCCTTTCATTTCCAGCTCAACTCCTTTCAAATCGCCTTCCACCTTGGGAAGGGACACGTCCACATCCCCCTTCACTTTGGGGCCCTTCAGGTTCAGATCAATGTCAGGCATGGAGATTTTGGGCGCCTTGATGTGCATTTCGGGCATCTTGAATTTGGGGCCCTTCAGCTTCCCCTCGGGACCTTCAATGTCCACCTCCGGACCTTCTATGTCCACCTTTGGGCCAGAAACATCAAATTCTCCTTTGGGCAGGTTCACGTCCACCTCGGGGCCTTCTGCTTTGAAGCCCGGCATGCCGAACTTGGGCATTTTGAACTTGGGCATCTTGAGTTTACCCTCCGGGCCATGAATGTCCACGTCTGGCATGTCAATGTCCACTTTGGGACCTTCAACATTGATATCGGGAGCCTTAAAATCTCCTTCTAGCTTTGGAGCAGAGACATCTATGTCTCCTTTCAGCTTGGGACCTTTGAGGTTCAGGCTTGTGTCAGGCATGGAAATTTTGGGAGCCTTTATGTGCATTTCTGGCATTTTAAACTTGGGACCTTTCCATTTTCCATCTGGCCCTTCCACCTCCAGCTCGGGTGCGCTGATGTCAACCTTTGGCCCTTTGATATCAACTTCTGGCCCGCTCAAGTCCCCTTCCAGTTTTGGCACTGAAACATCAACATCCATGCCTCCTTTCACTTTGGGACCTTTCAAATTCAAATCAAAGTCCGGCATGGAAATGTTGGGAGCCTTGATGTTCATTTCTGGCATTTTAAATTTGGGGCCTTTCACCTTTCCTTTGGGACCTTCAATGTCAACGTCTGGAACCTCCACGTCCACTTTCGGACCTTTCAAATGCAACTCGGGTCCCTTCAGATCTCCCTGGGGAAGGGACACGTCCACATCTCCCTTCACTTTGGGGCCCTTCAGGTTCAGATCGATGTCGGGCATGGAGATTTTCGGGGTCTTGATGTGCATTTCGGGCATCTTGAAATGGGGGCCCTTCAGCTTCCCCTCCGGCCCTTCAATATCCAGCTCTGGACCTTCAATGTCCACCTTGGGACCCGAAACATCGAGGTCTCCCTTGGGAATGCTAACGTCCACTTCTGGCCCCTCAGCCTTAACCCCGGACACTCCAAATTTGGGCATTTTGAATTTGGGCATTTTGAGTTTTCCTTCAGGACCGTGAATGTCCACATCGGGTGCCTCGATGTTGACTTTGGGGCCCTTGATGTCCACCTCGGGGCCTTTCAGGTCCCCTTCCAACTTGGGGCTGCTGAGATCTAGCTCTCCTTTCAGTTTGTGCCCTTTCAGATTTAGCTCCACGTCTGGCATCGAAACTTTAGGTGAGGAAATACTCAGGAAAGGCATTTTAAACTTTGAGCCTTTCGATTTTGCCTGCACATCAACATCGGGAGCTTGAACGTCAACTTTAGGACCCGATATTTCAATGTCTGGCTTTTTAAGCTTTACATCCACCTCAGGGCCCTGCACTTTAGGCCCAGAAAAGCCGAATTTAGGCAGCTTAAACCTGGATTTTTTGGCCTTTCCTTCTATATCAAGCTTTGGTGCCTCAGCCTCAAATTCTGGCCCTTTGATGTCCAGCTTAGGACCTTTCAGCTCAGCCTCAATTTTGGGAAGAGAAGGGTCAACATCAGCCTTCACTTTAGGGCCTTTCAAATTAAGGTCAATGTCTGGCATGGAGATTTTAGGAACATTGAATTGCATGTCAGGTTTCTTAAATTTAGGGCCCTTTATTTTCCCTTCCGGTCCCTCTATGTCCACATCAGGAACACTAATGTCAACCTTTGGACCAGAAATGGAGATGTCAGCTTCTGGGAGGTTCACATCGACCTCTGGGCCTTCTGCTTTGAGGCCGGACACCCCAAACTTGGGCATTTTGAACTTGGGCATTTTTATTTTACCTTCTGGCCCATGAAGGTCCACATCTGGTACGTCAATGTCCACCTTGGGGCCCTTGATGTCCACCTCGGGGCCTTTCAGCTCACCTTCCACCTTGGGAAGCGATACGTCCACATCTCCCTTCACTTTGGGGCCCTTCAGATGGAAGTCAACGTCAGGCATGGAGAACTTGGGCGCCTTGATGTGCATTTCGGGCATCTTGAACTTGGGGCCTTTCATCTTCCCTTCAGGGCCTTCCAGCTCAACGTCAGGAAGGTCCACATCGACCTTGGGACCTTTGATATCGATTTCAGGGCCCTTCAGGTCACCCTCAACCTTGGGGAGAGACACGTCCACATCTCCCTTCACTTTGGGGCCCTTCAGATTGAAGTCAACATCAGGCATGGAGAACTTGGGCGCCTTGATGTGCATTTCAGGCATCTTGAACTTGGGGCCTTTCAACTTCCCTTCAGGGCCTTCCAGCTCAACGTCAGGAAGGTCCACGTCCAGTTTAGGGCCTTTGATGTCAACATCTGGGCACTTCAGCTCTCCTTCCACCTTGGGAAGAGACACATCCACATCTCCCTTCACTTTGGGGCCTTTCAAGTTCAGATCGATGTCGGGCATGGAGATTTTGGGCGTCTTGATGTGCATTTCAGGCATCTTGAACTTGGGGCCCTTCAGCTTTCCCTCGGGACCTTCAATGTCCACCTCGGGACCTTCTATGTCCACCTTCGGGCCAGAAACATCAAATTCTCCTTTGGGCAGGTTCACGTCCACCTCAGGGCCTTCTGCTTTGAAGCCGGGCACCCCAAACTTGGGCATTTTGAACTTGGGAATCTTGAATTTTCCCTCAGGACCATGAACGTCCACATCTGGCATGTCAATGTCCACCTTGGGGCCCTTGATGTCAACTTCTGGCCCTTTCAGCTCACCTTCCACCTTGGGAAGCGATACGTCCACATCTCCCTTCACTTTGGGGCCCTTCAGATGGAAGTCAACATCAGGCATGGAGAACTTGGGCGCCTTGATGTGCATTTCGGGCATCTTGAACTTGGGGCCCTTCAGCTTCCCTTCGGGGCCTTCCAGCTCAACATCAGGAAGGTCCACATCGACCTTGGGACCTTTGATGTCGATTTCAGGGCCCTTCAGCTCACCTTCCACCTTGGGGAGCGATACGTCCACATCTCCCTTCACTTTGGGGCCCTTCAGATTGAAGTCAACGTCAGGCATGGAGAACTTGGGCGCCTTGATGTGCATTTCAGGCATTTTGAACTTGGGGCCCTTCAGTTTCCCCTCAGGGCCTTCCAACTCAACGTCAGGAAGATCCACGTCCAGTTTAGGGCCTTTGATATCGATTTCAGGGCCCTTCAGGTCACCCTCAACCTTGGGGAGAGACACATCCACATCTCCCTTCACTTTGGGGCCCTTCAAGTTCAGATCAATGTCGGGCATGGAGATTTTGGGTGCCTTGATGTGCATTTCGGGCATCTTGAACTTGGGGCCCTTCAGCTTCCCCTCAGGACCTTCGATGTCCACCTCCGGACCTTCTATGTCCACCTTTGGGCCAGAAACATCAAATTCTCCTTTGGGCAGGTTCACGTCCACCTCGGGGCCTTCTGCTTTGAAGCCCGGCATGCCGAACTTGGGCATTTTGAACTTGGGCATCTTGAATTTTCCCTCAGGACCATGAACGTCCACGTCTGGCATGTCAATGTCCACCTTGGGGCCCTTAATATCCACCTCGGGGCCTTTCAGCTCGCCTTCCACCTTGGGGAGAGACACGTCCACATCTCCCTTCACTTTGGGGCCTTTCAGATTGAAGTCAACATCAGGCATGGAGAACTTGGGAGCCTTGATGTGCATTTCAGGCATCTTGAACTTGGGGCCTTTCATCTTCCCTTCAGGGCCTTCCAGCTCAACGTCAGGAAGGTCCACGTCCAGTTTAGGGCCTTTGATGTCAACGTCTGGGCCTTTCAGGTCTCCCTCCACCTTAGGAAGAGACACATCAACGTCTCCCTTCACTTTCGGGCCTTTCAGGTTCAGATCAAAGTCCGGCATGGAGATCTTGGGGGCTTTGAAATGCATGTCGGGCATCTTAAATTTGGGGCCTTTCAGCTTCCCCTCTGGGACCTCAATATCTACGTCAGGAGCTTCAATGTCCAGTTTAGGACCTTTGATATCTATCTCGGGGCCTTTCAGATCACCTTCAATCTTGGGAGCAGAAACATCGACCTCTCCCTTCACTTTGGGGCCTTTCAGGTTCAAATCGATGTCAGGCATGGAGATTTTGGGCGTCTTGAAGTGCATTTCGGGCATCTTGAACTTGGGGCCCTTCACCTTTGCTTCTGGACACTCTAGGTCAACGTCAGGAAGGTCCACATTGACCTTGGGACCTTTGATGTCAACTTCTGGGCCTTTCAGGTCTCCCTCCACCTTGGGAAGAGACACGTCCACATCCCCCTTCACTTTGGGGCCTTTCAGGTTCAGATCAAAGTCCGGCATGGAGATCTTGGGGGCTTTGAAATGCATGTCGGGCATCTTAAATTTGGAACCCTTCAGCTTTCCTTCTGGACATTCTAGTTCAATATCTGGGGCCTCTATGTCCACTTTGGGACCTTTTACATTTACTTCTGGTCCTTTCAGGTCACCTTCTAACTTGGGAACAGAAACATCTACATCTCCCTTCACTTTCGGGCCTTTCAGGTTCAGATCGAAGTCTGGCATGGAGATCTTGGGAGCCTTAAAGTGCATGTCGGGCATCTTAAATTTGGGGCCTTTCAGCTTCCCCTCTGGGACCTCAATATCCACATCAGGAGCTTCAATGTCCAGTTTAGGACCTTTGATATCTATCTCGGGGCCTTTCAAGTCTCCCTCTAGTTTGGGAGCAGAAACATCAACATCTCCCTTCACTTTGGGGCCTTTCAGGTTTAAATCCATGTCGGGCATGGAGATTTTGGGCGTCTTGAAGTGCATTTCTGGCATCTTGAACTTGGGGCCTTTCACCTTTGCTTCTGGACACTCTAGGTCAACGTCAGGAAGGTCCACATTGACCTTGGGACCTTTGATGTCAACTTCTGGGCCTTTCAGGTCTCCCTCCACCTTGGGTAGTGACACGTCAACGTCTCCCTTCACTTTGGGGCCTTTCAGGTTCAAATCAAAGTCCGGCATGGAGATTTTGGGGGCTTTGAAATGCATGTCGGGCATCTTAAATTTAGGGCCTTTCAGCTTCCCCTCTGGGACCTCAATATCTACGTCAGGAGCTTCAATGTCCAGTTTAGGACCTTTGATATCTATCTCGGGGCCTTTCAGGTCACCTTCAATCTTGGGAACAGAAACATCGACATCTCCCTTCACTTTGGGGCCTTTCAGGTTCAAATCGATGTCGGGCATGGAGATTTTGGGCGTCTTGAAGTGCATTTCTGGCATCTTGAACTTGGGGCCCTTCACCTTTGCTTCTGGACACTCTAGGTCAACGTCAGGAAGGTCCACATTGACCTTGGGACCTTTGATGTCAACTTCTGGGCCTTTCAGGTCTCCCTCCACCTTGGGAAGAGACACGTCCACATCCCCCTTCACTTTGGGGCCCTTCAGGTTCAGGTCAAAGTCCGGCATGGAGATCTTGGGGGCTTTGAAGTGCATGTCAGGCATCTTAAATTTAGGGCCTTTCAGCTTTCCTTCTGGACATTCTAGTTCAATATCTGGGGCCTCTATGTCCACTTTGGGCCCTTTAAGTTCCAGATCCGCTCCCTTCAATTCACCTTCTATTTTTGGTACAGAAACATCCATTTCTCCTTTCATTTTGGGTCCTTTCAAGTTGAGGTCCACATCAGGCATAGAAAATTTCGGTGCCTTAATATGCATATCAGGCATTTTCATCTTAGGTCCTTTCCATTTGCCCTCAGGACCTTCAATGTCAACATCAGGAACATCAACATCCAACTTCGGGCCTTTAATATTCAAGTCGGGTCCTTTCAAGTCTCCCTCCAATTTCGGGGCAGAAACATCAACATCCCCCTTCACTTTGGGGCCTTTCAGGTTCAAATCGATGTCGGGCATGGAGATCTTAGGAACGTTGAAATGCATCTCAGGCATCTTAAATTTGGGACCTTTAATTTTCCCTTCAGGACCTTCAATGTCTACACTCGGTGCCTCAATATCCATCTTTGGGACGGAAACATCAATATCTCCTTTTGGGAGGTTCACGTCCACATCAGGGCCTTCTGCTTTGAAGCCTGGCATGCCGAACTTGGGCATTTTGAACTTGGGCATCTTGAATTTTCCCTCAGGACCATGAACGTCCACGTCTGGGACGTCAATGTCCACCTTGGGGCCCTTAATATCCACCTCGGGGCCTTTCAGCTCGCCTTCCACCTTGGGGAGAGACACATCCACATCTCCCTTCACTTTGGGGCCTTTCAGATTGAAGTCAACATCAGGCATGGAGAACTTGGGCGCCTTGATGTGCATTTCGGGCATCTTGAACTTGGGGCCCTTCAGCTTCCCTTCGGGGCCTTCCAGCTCAACGTCAGGAAGATCCACATCGACCTTGGGACCTTTGATATCGATTTCAGGGCCCTTCAGGTCGCCTTCCACCTTGGGGAGAGACACGTCCACATCTCCCTTCACTTTGGGGCCTTTCAAGTTCAGATCAATGTCGGGCATGGAGATTTTGGGTGTCTTGATGTGCATTTCAGGCATCTTGAACTTGGGGCCCTTCACCTTCCCCTCAGGACCTTCAATGTCCACCTCCGGACATTCTATGTCCACCTTTGGGCCAGAAACATCAAATTCTCCTTTGGGCAGGTTCACGTCCACCTCGGGGCCTTCTGCTTTCAGTCCTGGCATGCCGAACTTGGGCATTTTGAACTTGGGCATCTTGAATTTTCCCTCAGGACCATGAACATCCACGTCTGGCATGTCAATGTCCACCTTGGGGCCCTTAATATCCACCTCGGGGCCTTTCAGCTCGCCTTCAACTTTGGGGAGAGACACGTCCACATCTCCCTTCACTTTGGGGCCTTTCAGATTGAAGTCAACATCAGGCATGGAGAACTTGGGCGCCTTGATGTGCATTTCGGGCATCTTGAACTTGGGGCCCTTCAGCTTCCCCTCAGGGCCTTCCAGCTCAACATCAGGGAGGTCCACGTCCACTTTGGGGCCTTTAATGTCAACATCTGGGCACTTCAGCTCTCCTTCCACCTTGGGAAGAGACACATCCACATCTCCCTTCACTTTGGGGCCTTTCAGGTTCAGATCGATGTCGGGCATGGAGATTTTCGGTGTTTTGATGTGCATTTCGGGCATTTTGAACTTGGGGCCCTTCAGCTTCCCCTCAGGACCTTCGATGTCCACCTCAGGACATTCTATGTCCACCTTCGGGCCAGAAACATCAAATTCTCCTTTTGGCAGATTAACATCTACCTCAGGGCCTTCTGCTTTCAGTCCTGGCATGCCAAACTTTGGCATTTTGAACTTGGGCATCTTGAATTTTCCCTCAGGACCATGAACGTCCACATCAGGAGCCTGAATGTCCACCTTGGGGCCCTTGATATCCACCTCAGGGCCTTTCAGCTCACCCTCCAGCTTAGGCATGGACACGTCCACATCTCCCTTCACTTTGGGGCCCTTCAGGTTCAAGTCAACGTCAGGCATGGAGATCTTGGTTGTCTTGATGTGCATTTCGGGCATCTTGAACTTGGGGCCCTTCACCTTCCCTTCTGGCACCCCTATGTCCACCTCCGGACCTTCTATGTCCACCTTTGGGCCAGAAACATCAAATTCTCCTTTGGGCAGGTTCACATCCACCTCAGGGCCTTCTGCTTTGAAGCCTGGCATGCCGAATTTGGGCATTTTGAACTTGGGCATCTTGAATTTTCCCTCAGGACCATGAACTTCCACATCTGGTTTGTCAATGTCCACTTTGGGACCTTTAATGTCAACATCTGGGCCCTTCAGCTCCCCTTCCAGCTTCGGAGCTGAGATGTCAACATCACCTTTCATTTTGGGGCCTTTCAGGTTAATGTCCACATCAGGCATGGAGATCTTGGTTGTCTTGATGTGCATTTCGGGCATCTTGAATTTGGGACCTTTCAGCTTCCCTTCGGGGCCCTCCACATCAACAGTGGGGACCTCAACATCTACTTTTGGTCCTTTAATGTCTATTTCTGGCCCTTTCAGATCTCCTTCTATCTTCGGAGCTGCAATATCCATTTCTCCTTTCACTTTGGGTCCCTTCAGGTTCAGATCTACATCAGGCATGGATATTTTAGGTGTTTTGATGTTCAGCTTTGGCATCCTGAACTTGGGCCCCTTCCATTTTCCTTCCGGGCCCCCGACCTCCACGTCTGGCACTTCGATATCTGCCTCTGGCCCTGAAATATCTATGTCTCCTTTTGGCAAGTTTACATCGATGTCGGCGCCCTCAAATTTCGGGCCGGACACGTTAAAATGAGGCAATTTCATCTTGGGCGTTTTTAGTTTGGCTTCTGGACACTCCAGGTTGACATCTGGGACCTCGACATTTACACTCGGACCCTTAATATTAATGCCAGGCTCTTTCAAGTCACCCTCTATCTTTGGAGCAGAAACATCCACCTCTCCCTTTATTTTAGGTCCTTTTACGTTCAGATCTACGTCCGGCTTGGATATTTTCGGTCCCTTGATATTCAGCTTCGGCATCTTAAATTTGGGGCCTTTAATTTTCCCTTCCGGACATTCCAACTCTACCTCCGGCATATCAACATCCACTTTGGGCCCTTCCACATCTATTTTGGGTCCCCTGAGGTCTCCAGAGACCTTCGGACCAGAAATATCCACATCTCCTTTCAGTTTGGGGCCCTTCAAGCTGAGATCTACATCTGGCATGGAGAGTTTTGGTGTCTGAACGTTTAGTTCCGGCATCTTAAATTTGAGACCTTTCCCTTTTCCTTCTGGCCCCTCAATGTCCACGCTTGGCATGTTGATATCTACCTTGGGACCAGAAATGTCCACCTCGCCCTTCGGAAGCGACACGTCGACGTCTGGGACCTCTCCCTTCAGGCCGGGCACCCCAAACTTGGGCATTTTCAGTTTGGGCATCTTCAGTTTACCTTCCGGGCCGTGGATGTCCACGTCTGGTGCTTCAATGTCAACTTTGGGGCCTTTGATGTCAAGTCCGGGGCCTTTGACATCAAGTCCGGGGGCTTTGATGTCGAGTCCAGGGGCTTTGAGCTCTCCTTCCAGTTTTGGGACGGAAACATCCACATCTCCTTTCACTTTGGGGCCTTTCAGGTTCAAGTCGATGTCAGGCATGGAGATCTGGGGGGTCTTGAAGTGCATTTCGGGCATCTTCACCTTGGGACCCTTCACTTTTCCTTCTGGGCCTTTGATGTCCACGCTTGGCACATCAATATCTACCTTGGGACCAGAAATATCTACCTTGGGAGCAGAAATGTCCACCTCGCCCTTTGGAAGCGACAAGTCGACATCTGGGACCTCTCCCTTCAGGCCGGGCACCCCAAACTTGGGCATTTTCAGTTTGGGCATCTTCAGTTTACCTTCTGGGCCATGGATGTCCACATCTGGTGCTTCGATGTCAACCTTGGGGCCTTTCAGGTGTAATTCGGGACCCTTCAAATCAGCACCCATCGTGGGGATGGAAACATCCACGTCACCCTTCACTTTGGGGCCTTTGAGGTTCAGATCCACATCTGGCAGGGAGACCTTGGGTGCTGTGATGTGCATCTCGGGCATCTTCACCTTGGGGCCCTTCACTTTTCCTTCTGGCCCCTCAATGTCCACGCTTGGCATGTTGATATCTACCTTGGGAGCAGAAATGTCCACCTCGCCCTTCGGAAGCGACACGTCGACGTCTGGGACCTCTCCCTTCAGGCCGGGCACCCCAAACTTGGGCATTTTCAGTTTGGGCATCTTCAGTTTACCTTCCGGGCCATGAATGTCCACGTCTGGTGCTTCAATGTCAACTTTGGGGCCTTTGATGTCAAGTCCAGGAGCTTTGACATCAAGTCCAGGGGATTTGATGTCAAGTCCAGGGGCTTTGACGTCAAGTCCGGGGGCTTTGACGTCAAGTCCGGGGGCTTTGAGCTCTCCTTCCAGTTTTGGGACGGAAACATCCACATCTCCTTTCACTTTGGGGCCTTTCAGGTTCAAGTCGATGTCAGGCATGGAGATCTGGGGGGTCCTTGAAGTGCATTTCAGGCATCTTCACCTTGGGGCCCTTCACTTTTCCTTCTGGGCCTTTGATGTCCACGCATGGCACATCAATATCAACTTTGGGAGCAGAAATGTCCACCTCGCCCTTTGGAAGCGACACGTCGACATCTGGGACCTCTCCCTTCAGGCCGGGCACCCCAAACTTGGGCATTTTCAGTTTGGGCATCTTCAGTTTACCTTCTGGGCCGTGAATGTCCACATCTGGTGCTTCAATGTCAACTTTGGGGCCTTTGATGTCAAGTCCAGGGGCTTTGACATCAAGTCCAGGGGCTTTGACGTCAAGACCAGGGCCTTTGATGTCAAGACCAGGGCCTTTGATGTCAACTCCGGGAGCTTTGACGTCAAGTCCAGGGGCTTTGATGTCAAGTCCGGGAGCTTTGAGCTCTCCTTCCAGTTTTGGGACGGAAACATCCAGGTCCCCTTTCACTTTGGGGCCTTTCAGGTTCAAGTCAACATCGGGCATGGAGACCTGGGGGGCCTTGACGTGCACCTCCGGCATCTTCACTTTGGGGCCTTTGACATCGATGTCGGGCACGTCCATTCCCAACTTGGGGCCTTCAACACCAAACTGAGGCCCTTTCAAGTGGCCACCTATTTTGGGGACAGAAACGTCCATTTCTCCTTTGAGTTTGGGTCCCCTTCACGTTAACGTCCACATCGGGCATCGACACCTTGGAAGGCGCCGATATGCCGGGCCCTTTCAAGTAACCTTCTGGGCTTCCAAATTCAGCGCCAGGACCCTTCACGTCCACCTTGAGCCCTTTCATGACAGAGCCAAGTCCTTTGGCGTCCCCTTCCACCGCGACACCCAGATCTCCCTTCACGTGGGGGCCTTTCAGGTTCAGGTTCACGTCCGACAGAGAAATTTGGGGCGTTTCGGCCTTCTTGAACATCGGGCCTGTCCACTCTCCTTTGACAGCCACCCCAGGAGCGCCGACGTCTACCTGGCAGGGCCCCACCTTCCCCACCTCCACGGCGGACCCTTCTGCGGTGAATTTCGGGAGGGCCACGTGCGGCATTTTGACGTGGCCGCCTCCGACGTCTACGTTGGCCGAGGGCGCGCCGACGTCTACGTTGGCCTCGAGGCCGGGCCCTGCAGCAGCGAACCCGAATTTGGGCATTTTCAACACGGGAATCTTGACTTTTCCCACCGTTCCGGCGTCGCCCGCTGGACCTTCCGTGGCGGGCAAGGAGACGTCCAGGCCGGGCGCTTTGATCCCTCCGTGGAATTGGCCGTCCACGCCAGAAACGTGCATTTTCCCCTCCATCCCAGGGCCTTTGAGGTGAAAACCTGCCTCCGGGCCTCCCATCTGTCCGTTCGCATCAACCCTAGGCCCCGGCAGCTCCACCGTAACAGATTTTCCAGTTTCTCCACCAGGAAGGTGGCTCTCCGGCAGCTTCAAGCCCATCTGAGTCCTTGGGTGCTTCCCGACCTCGCCGAGGTGGACGTCCAGCTGGTGGGGGCCGGGGGGGCCCACGGAGGAGCAGGAAGCCCCCGGAGATGCCCCTTTGAGCCCCGTGCTCCAGTCCATGGTGGGGGACGGAGCCTGGCCCGGGATGCGGACCTTGAAGTCCGGGCCCACCACGTTGACGTCTCCGGCCCCGTCGCGCCCGCCGACGTCCACGGTGTAGGCCGTGACCTTCCTGGTGACCGTGATGGTCCTGCTCTGCGTCCCGCCGCACTCCGCCTCCACCGTCTCCTCCGACCTCAACCGGGGCTTGATCTTCGTCGTGTAAATCCGCCTGTACTCCTCGTCGTCCCCGCTCTGCCAACCGAGAGACCCCCGTCAACGCCAACGCACCACCACCACCACCACCAACAACAACAACAACGCCACCACCACCACCATCACAACCACCACCACCAACGCCACCAATGCCACTGCCACCATCACCACCACCAATACCACCACCACCAACACCACCACCAACACCACCACCAACACCACCACCAACACCACCATCAATGCCACCATCACCACCACCAACGCCACCACCAACACCACCACCAACGCCACCAACGCCACCACCAACGCCACCACCGCCACATCCTCCCGGCCTCGTCCCGTGCCATGGCACTCACCAAGACCACCTCCGCGCTTCCGGCCCCGAAGGCCTCATGCGCCCAGGACTGTCCCGGCACCGGCGAGCGGTCCCCCTTGCGTTGCAGGCGCAGCCCCACCGTGTGGTGCCCCATGCTGTTGAGCAGCTGCGCCACCTCGCCCGACTGCATGTTGTCGAAGTAGACCGTGGCGCTCACGATCTGGTCCCCTGCAAGGGCCGAGAGAGGGTTGGAAGGGGGCGAGACCCCCCTCATCCCCCCCAAAAATGCCCCCTTCCATCCCCACCTTGCAAAGGGAGTGCTTGCTGAGCACTCGGACGGGGCTGAGACCCCCCCCAAAACGTCCCCTTCTCCTTCAACCCCTACCTTGCGAAGGGCCCGACCAAAAACCTGTATTTTTTTCCCCCCAAAAAAACAGAAAAATGACCCTTTCCCAGCACGGCACCTTCCTTCACGACGCCCATCTTGGCGGCGGGGGAGTTCTGCTGCACTTGCTTGACGAAGACGCCGTCGTCCGTCTGGTCGATGGTGATGCCGTGGGAGCCGCTGCCCTGCCAGTTGGGCAGGAGGATCTCCCGGGTCTCCTCCTCCATCTCCATCTGCGGGGTGGGAGGAGGGTGAGGAGGAGGAGGAGGAGGAGGAGGCCAAGAGGATGAAGAGCCGAAGCAACCCCCCCCGTGTCCCGCTCACCTCGTCGGGATGCCGCTCCTGGCCGGATCCCTCAACCCTTCGCTCGCGGGCCTCTCGGCGGCCTTCGGGTCCCTTCGTGTCCCTGGTGGAGCAAGAGGAGAGGGCCCCGTCACCCCCCAGCACCCGGCCGGTGGTTTTGGGGGGGATTTGGGTGGTTTTGGGGGGTTTTGGGGGGATGGCGGCGGGGGAGCGGGTGGGGGCACCATGGGTTGAGCCAATGGAGGGCCCTTCACTGCCAACGAGGCGCTGCTGTCAGCACCGTCACCGGCATCATCGGCATCAAGGCCAGCGTTATCAACGCCATCAACGTCATCGTTATCAGCACCATCGTTATCAACATCGCCATCAGCGCCGGTACCACCAATATCACCGTCTTCGGTATCGTTAATATCATCGTCATCATCACCATCGTTATCAACATCGCCGTCGGCACCGGTATCATCAATATCGCCATCATCGACATCATCAATGTCATCATCATCATCATCATCGTTATCAACATCACCGTCGGTACCATCGGCACCAGTATCACCAGTATCACCAATATCACCATCATCGATATCAATAATATCATCATCATCATCATCACGATCGTTATCAACATCACCACCGGTACCATGGGCACCGGTATCACCAATATCACCGTCACTGATGTCATCAGTGCCATCATCATCATCATCATCACCATCGTTATCAACATCGCCATCGGTACCATCAGCACCAGTATCACCAGTGTCATCGATGTCATCGTCACCATCATCACCAGCACCATCATCATCGCCACCATGGCCACCATCATCACCACCACCTTCGCCACCATCATCACCATCACCAGCACGGCCATCATCGCCACGGCCTTCATCACCATGACCATCATCATCACCCCATGGCCACCTTCATCACCATCATCACCATCACTAGCCCCACCAGCACCACCACAACCATCATCATCATCACCCCATGGCCACCATCATCATCATCACCCATGGCCACCATCATCACCATCACCTTCACCACCATCATCGCCATCACCACCATCACCACCCCATGGCCACCACGACCATCATCATCATCACCCCCACAACCATCATCATCATCATCATCATCATCATCACCCCCACCATGGCCACCATCATCACTATCACCTTCACCACCACCACCACCACCACCATCATCATCATCATCATCATCCCCACTATGGCCACCATGACCATCATCACCATCAGGACCATCATCATCATCACCCCCACCATGGCCACCGTGACCATCATCACCATCACCTTCACCACCATCATCATCATCATCATCATCATCCCCACCACGGTCACCCATGGGTGCCTCAGCAGGCTCGCACCCGGTGCTGTCCTCAAAAAAAGGCGAAAAAAAGACATTTGTCCTCAAAAAAAGAGGTGAGGCCCCTGCTCTGTTCCCTGCAAGCTCCAGGCGCAGTGAAAAAGTAAGGGAAAAGGGGAAAAAAGGGGGAAAAGGGGAAAAAGGGGGAAAAGGGGAAAAAGGGGGAAAAGGGGAAAAAGGGGGAAAAGGGGAAAAAGGGGGAAAAGGGGAAAAAGGGGGAAAAGGGGGAAAAGGGGGAAAAGGGGGGAAAAGGGGGGAAAGGGGGAAAAGGGGGAAAAGGGGGAAAAGGGGGAAAAGGGGGAAAAGGGGGAAAAGGGGGGAAAAGGGGGGAAAAGGAAAAGGGGAAAGAAGGGAAAAAGGGAAAAGAAGGGAAAAAAGGGGGAAAAAGGGAAAAAAGGGGGAAAAAGGGAAAAAAGGGGGAAAAAGGGAAAAAAGGGGAAAAAGGGAAAAAAGGGGGAAAAAGGGAAAAAAGGGGGAAAAAGGGAAAAAAGGGAAAAAAGGGGGAAAAAGGGACAAAAGGGAAAAAGGGAAAAAGAAGGGAAAAAAGGGGAAAAAAGGAAAAAGGGGAAAAAGGGGGAAAAGGGGAAAAAAAGAGGAAAAAACCCCAAAACCAACAAAATAACCCCAAAACCTCCCAGCGGGGGGGGGAGGGGGGGGGGACCCACCGAAAGGGGAAGCCGAGGCCGGGGAGGAGGCTTTGGGGTTTTTTTTGGGGGGTGGGCGCCGTTTTTGGGTTTCTTTCTTTTAATTTCCCCTTTTCCGCGGCCGCAAAGCCTCGGCGGTGGAGGCCGCCCCCGCGGACGGGCTGCGGAGGCACTGGGAGGGACTGGGAGGGACTGGGAGGCACTGGGAGGCACTGGGAGGCTGCAGAGGCTGAGGGAGGCACTGGGAGGTTGTGGAGGCACTGGGAAGCACTGGGAACCACTGGGAAGCACTGGGAGGATGAGGGAGGCTCCGGGAGGCTGCAGAGGCACTGGGAGGCACTGGGAGGCACTGGGAAGCTGCGGAGGTTGAGGGAGGGACTGGGAAGCACTGGGAGGCACTGGGAGACAATGGGAGGCTGAGGGAGGCACTGGGAGGCTGCAGAGGCACTGGGAGGCACTGGGAGGCACTGGGAGGCTGTGGAGGCACTGGGAGGCTGCAGGAGGGACTGGGAGGCTCTGGGAGGCTCTGAGAGGCTGTGGAGGCACTGGGAGGCACTGGGATGGTGTGGAGGCACTGGGAGGCTGCAGGAGGGACTGGGAGGCACTGGGAGGCTGAAGGAGGCTGCAGAGGCACTGGAGGCACTGGGAAGCACTGGGAGGGTGTGGAGGCTCTGGGAGGCTGAGGGAGGCACTGGGAAGCACTGGGAAGCTGCAGAGGCTGAAGGAGGCTGCGGGAGGGACTGGGAGGCACTGGGAGGCTGAGGGAAGCACTGGGAAGCTGCAGAGACTCTGGGAGGCTGCGGGAGGGACTGGGAGGCACTGGGAAGCACTGGGAGGCTGCAGAGGCACTGGGAAGCACTGGGAGGGTGGGGAGGCTCTGGGAGGCACTGGGAAGCACTGGGAAGCACTGGGAAGCACTGGGAAGCTGCAGAGGCTGCGGAGGGACTGGGAGGCACTGGGAAGCACTGGGAAGCTGCAGAGGCTGCGGGAGGCTCCGGGAGGCACTGGGAGGGACTGGGAGGCACTGGGAGGCCCAACTGGTTTGTGAGTCAGGGCGAGGCCCCGCGGGCTGGGCGCGGAGCCGGGGCTGACTCAGAGCCCCCCCCCCCCCCCCGGGGGAGCCTTCGGCCTCCTCCTCCTCCTCCTCCTCCTCCTCCTCCTCCTCCTCCTCGGCCTCCGCCCCGGCGGGGAGCACCCAAGGGTGCTTCCCCCCCCCCCCCCCAGCAGCCAAAAGCCCCCTCCCCAAATTCAGGAACCCCCCCCCAAATTAAGGAGCCCCCCCCCCCAAATTCAGGACCCCCCCCCCAAATTAAGGAGCCCCTCTCAGGGCGGCGTCCGTCTGTCCTCCCCCCCCCCCAGCCTTGGACTTGGCCTCCCATTTTTTTTTGGGGGGGGGGGGGTAAAAACCCAGCGCCCCCCCCCTCCTCCACTCCACCCAGGGGGGGGCTCCCCCCCATCCCCCCGCTCGTTTCCCCCCCCCCCCCCGGTTAATTTTTTTTAACGTTAACGAGGTGAAATGTCTGTAACTGCTGTAAATTGGGGGGGGGGCACCCCCACCCACGCCCGGTGTGTGCGGGGGGGGGGCTCAAACCCCCCCCCCGTGCCCCCCCCAAAACGGCTCCCGTGTCCGTGTGTGACCCCCGCTGTCAGCTCTGTGCCCCCCCCCCCCCCCCCCGCAAACACCGGGCACCAGGGGGGTGTCCCCCCCACCGACCCCCCCCCCCCCAAATGGCGTGTCGTGTCCCCCCCCCTCCCCTCCCCCCCGTGACGTGAGCCGGTCTCGGCAGGGGGGGGGCTCAATAAAACACCGTGACGGACGGACGCCTCCGGCCCCTTTCCTTGGTGCGTGGCCCCCCCCCAGGCCAAATGTCCCCCCCCCCCCCCCCCAGACGTGGTCCCCCCCCCCCGCCTGCCGCTTCACAGGGGCCTCAGGGACGGGTTTATTGGGGGGGGGTTCGCTTACAAAACGGGGCGTAAAAAAAACAAAAAACGGGGCGCAGGGGGGGGGGGCGCATAAATAGGGTGGCACCGCGGGGGGGCCACGGGGGGACGCGGAGGGGACTGGTGACGGCGGGGGGGGGGGGGCGGTTGGGGACCGGTGGGACCACCAAGGGGACCCTTTGGGGGCTGGTGGCACCAGTATGGGACTCCCTGGGGACTGGTGACACCAGTAAGGGACCCACTGGGGACCCCCTGGGGACTGGTAACACTGGGAGGGGACCCCCTGGAGACCCACTGGGGACCAGTGACACCAGTAAGGGACCCACTGGGGATTGGTGACACCAGGGAGGGGACGCACTGGGCACCGGTTACACCCAGTGAGGGGACCCCCTGGGGACCAGTGACACCAGTAGGGGACCCACAGGGAACTGGTGACACCACGAGGGGACCCCCTGGAGACCCACTGGGGACTGGTGACACCAGTAAGGAACCCACTGGGGACCCCCTTTGGACTGGTGACACTGGGAGGGGACTCCCTGGGGACCAGTGACACTGGTAGGGGACCCAGGGGGCACTGGTGACACCAGTAAGGAACCCACTGGGGACCCCCTGGGGACCAGTGACACCAGTTGGAGACCCACAGGGGACTGGTGACACGGTGGGGGGACCCCCTGGAGACCCACTGGGGACCGGTGACACCAGTAAGGAACCTACTGGGGACCCCCTGGGTACTGGTGACACTGGGAGGGGAACCCCTGGGGACCAGTGACACCAGTAGGGGACCCACTGGGGACTGGTGACACCAGTAAGGAACCCCACTGGGGACTGGTGACACTGGGAGGGGACCCCCTGAGGACCAGTGCCACCAGTATGGGGGACCCCCTGGCTCTGCGGGGCCCAGCAGTGACACTGGGGGGGGGGACCCACAGGGGACCGGGGACACCTGGGGGGGGGCAGGGGGGGAGGACCCCCCCCCCCAATGTCCCCTCTGTCCCCACGTCCCCCCCCCCCATTCAGGGCTCAGGTGGTGCAGGGGGGGGTCAGGGGGGGCCCTGCGGGGGGGGGTGACCCCCGCGTCCCCCCCGCCTGTGCCGCAGCCCCCCGGGGGGGCCCCCCCCACCCCCCCCTGCTTCGGCCTCGGCCTCCTCCTCCTCCTCCTCGGCGGGGCTGGGGGGCGCTGGGGCTGTGGGGTGGGGACAGACGGGTTCCCCTGTCCTGTCCCCAGCTGGGGACCCACTCGTGTGCCCCCCCCCCAACGTCCCCACGGTGTCCCCACGGCCACCCCAAGCCCCCCAGCGGCCCACTGGCCCCACGTCCCCAATGTCCCCATGCCCCCGTCACCCCCATGTCCCCGTTGTCCCCATGCCATCCCATATCCCTATGTCCCCACACCGTCCCCATCGCCCCCCATTGTCCCCATGTCCCCACACCCTCCCCATGTCCCATTTGTCCCCATGTCCCCATGTCCCCATTGTCCCCATCATCCTTGTCACCCCCCAGTCCCCATTGTCCCCATACCGCCCTCACCCTCCCTGTCCCCATCACCCCCCATTGTCCCCCTCACCCCCCTGTCCCCATGTCCCCCCCATCCCCATCACCCCCCTCACCCCCCTTGTCCCCATGTCCCCATTGTCCCCATCCTCATCACCCCCATGTCCCCATTGTCCCCATCACCTCCCATATCCCTATTGTCCCCATGTCCCCATCACCCCCCTTGTCCCCAATGTCCCCATTGTCCCCATATCCCCATCACCCCCCTGTCCCCATCACCCCCATATCCCCCTCACCCCCATGTCCCCGTTGTCCCCATCACCCCCATTGACCCCGTCATCCTCATCACCCCCATGTCCCCCCTGTCCCCATTGTCCCCATGTCCCCCTGTCCCCATCACCCCCCTCACCCCCCTGTCCCCATTGTCCCCATGTCCCCATCATCCTCATCACCCCCCTGTCCCCATTGTCCCCATGTCTCCCCTGTCCCCATCACCCCCCTCACCCCCCTGTCCCCATTGTCCCCATGTCCCCCCTGTCCCCATCACCCCCCTCACCCCCCTGTCCCCATTGTCCCCATGTCCCCCCTGTCCCCATCACCCCCATGTCCCCCCTGTCCCCATTGTCCCCATGTCCCCCCTGTCCCCATCACCCCCATGTCCCCCCTGTCCCCATTGTCCCCATGTCCCCCCCGTCCCCATCACCCCCCTCACCCCCCTGTCCCCAATTGTCCCCATGTCCCCCCTGTCCCCACATCCCCACGCCCCCATCTCACCATCCTCCTCCTCTCCATCCCTTGCGCCGTCACCCTCTTCCTCCTCACTGCCACGCTCTTCCTCCTCCTCCTCCTCCTCCTCCTCCTCCTCCTCCTCCTCCTCCTCCTCGTCCCCGCAGGCCCTCAGCAGCGCCCCGCGCTCGGCGGGCCCCAGGGCGAGGGACGCGGGGTGGGCGGCGAGCGCGTGGCGCCGAATGTCCCGAGGTGCAGCGAGGGGAGGGCGCGGGCGCAGAGGAGGCAGCGCAGGCGGCTGCCCCCCGCCTCCAGGTCCAGCAGCAGCTCTGCCCGCAGCCACCCCCGCAGCGAGTCCCCCGTCCCCCCCCCCCCCCCGCCGGTGGCGGCGGTGCCCCCCCCGGGCCCCTTGCGGCCCCGTGGGGACGGGGGGGCTGCGGGGACAGCCCCGGCGGTGGTGGCGGCGGGGGGGTGGGCAGCCTGTGGGGGGGGTGGGAGGGGGGGGGAAAGAAGGGAGGGGGGGGGGGAGAGGGGTGTTAGGAGGGGGGGAAGGGGGGGGGGGTGTTGGGGGTGGGGGGGGGGGTACCTTGGGGATAGGGGTTGGGGGCAATGGGGACACCTGGGGGGCACCCTGGGGACACCTCAGGGATTGTGGGGGGCAAATGGGACTTGGGGATAGGGGTTGGGGGCACTGGGGACACCTTGGGGACACTTTGGGGACACTTTGGGGGACATGGGGGTAGGGCTTGGGGGCAAAGGAGGCACCTTGGGGACACGTTGGGGACATGGGGATAGGGTTTGGGGGCCATGGGGACACCTTGGGGACACTTTGGGGACACCAGGATATGGGCTGGGGGCAATGGGGGGACCTTGGGGATACTTTGGGGACATGGGGATAGGGGTTGGAGGCCATGGGGACACCTTGGGGACACCTCGAGGACATGGGGGACACTTTGGGGACATGGGGATAGGGGTTGGGGGCCATGGGGACACCTGGGGGGGCACCCTGGGGACACGTTGGGGACACGTTGGGGACATGGGGGGCTCCTTGGGGACCCCCTGGGGATTCCCTGGGGACAGGGCTTGGGGGCAATGGGGACAATTTGGGGACCCCCCTGGGGACACCTCGGGGACCCCCCCGGCACCCCGGGGACGTTGGCTTGGGGGCAGCAGAGCCCCAGGGACACGGGCTGGGGGTGGGGCCTGCGGAGGGACCGCCCCGTGTGGGCGGGGCGGATGAAAAGGGGCGGGGCCAAAGACACCGGGGTGGGGCCTATAGGGGGAGACCCAGAGCAGGGGGGCGGGGCTTAACCGAGTCTGTCTCGGGGGCGGGCTGAGGCTGGGAAAAGTGGGCGGGGTCTGCGCAGCTGGCGTGGTGGGCGAACCTCGGGGCGTGGCTTGTCTTAAAGGGGCACCGCCGATTTAAAATGGGCGGGGCTCAGTAGGAGTGGGCGGGGCCCACAAAAAAAAGGGGCACGGCCTGGCTTAAAGGGGTCGGGGGCCCTCGTGGGGGGGCAGATTTAAAGGGGCAATGGCTCAGGTTAAAGGGGCAATGGGGCAGCTATGGTGAGTCCCACCTTAAAGGGGTCCCACCTTAAAGGGGTCTCACCTTAAAGGGGCAATGGGGCACTCTAGTGGGTCCCACATTAAAGGGATCCCACCTTAAAGGGATCCCACCTTAAAGGGGTCCCACCTTAAAGGGGTCCCACCTTAAAGGGGCAACAGGGGCAGCTATGGTGGGTCCACCTTAAAGGGGGTCCCACGTTAAAGGGGCAATGGGGCACTCTAGTGGGTCCCACATTAAAGGGATCCCACCTTAAAGGGGTCCCACCTTAAATGGGCAATGGGGCAGCTCAAAGGGGGCCCACTTGGAGGACCCTCGGACGTGAGGACCCTCCCCCAGCAGCCATACCTGGCCCGCGGCCGCCGCCGGGCCCCCCCATCGGGGTGAGCGGGGGGGTCCCAGGTGGGCGTCCCAGGAGCGGAGGACGAGCTGCTTCTCGCGGGGCCCCCAGGCGCCGGAGTAGGGGTGTTTCTGGCGGATGTGGCGCTTGATGGTGCTGAGCTTGAGGGTGGCGAGGGCGCTGCCGCAGACCATGCAGAGCATCCCGTGCCGCGCCGCGTTGAACTCCATCAGGTACTCGGCCCGCCAGCGCTCGTGGTAATACCGCCGGTGGTCCCGACCCGGGATGCGGCTGCGGCCCGGCCGTGACGCCCGCGCCTCGCAGTGGTCTGCGCTCCGCCGGCCCCCCCGCGGCCCCGGGCCCGGCGGGGAGGCTGTGGGGGGGGGGGTTATGGGGTCAGGGAGGGGGGCAGGAGATGGAGGGAGGAGGTTTTAGGGGGGATTTGTGGGGTGTCAGGGTTATAGGGGTGGTAGGGGTGGTGGGGGCTTGGGGGGTATGCCTATGGAGGGGTCTATGGGGGTTGCTGGGCATGGGGGGGGTCTCATTTGGAGAGGGGCTGTGGGGGTCCTCGGTGATGGGGGGGCACAAATGGAGGGGGTCTGGGGGCTGCTGGGGATGGGGGGGGTCTTGGGGGTCCCGCAGCAGAGGGTCAAAGGGGGTCAAAGGGGTGAGGGGTGGCAAAAGGGGGGGGGGGGAATGGGCAGGGGGCATCTGAAAGGGGTGGGAGGGGTCTTAAAGGGGCAGTGCCCTGCAAGGGGCGGGGGCTTGGGAAAGGGGCGGGGCATTTAAAAGGGCAGGGCGCCCAAAAGGGGAGGGGCCCTTAAAGGGACGGGGGCACTTTAATGGGGCTGGGGGCAGTGAAGGGGAGGGGGCATCTTAAAGGGGAGGGGGCGTCTGAAAGGGGAGGGGGAGTCTTAAAGAGACAGGGGCTGGTGAAGGGGGTGGGGGTGTCTTAAAGGGACAGGGGCAGCTGAAAGGGACGGGGACATCCTAAAGGGATGGGGGGGCACCCTAAAGGGACGGAGAACACCTTAAAGGGATGGGGGGCACCTGAAATGGATGGGGGCACCCTAAAGGGACGGGGGACACCTTAAAGGGATGGGGAGCACCCGAAAGGGATGGGGGTACCCTACAGGGATGGGGGGCACCCAAATAGGATGGGGGCATCTTAAAGGGCTGGGGGCACACCAGAGGAGCCCAGGGGATGGCAAAGCGCCGGGGGTGCCGCCAGGGCCGGGGGGGGGGCGTCTTAAAGGGCCAGCATCGCTCCCATTGTGCTCCAAAGGGGGGACCCAGCTCCCCCCCCCCTCTGTTTGAGGGGGGGGGGCTCCTTAAAGGGGCCGCACTGCCTGCCCCCCCCCCGCGGTGTCGGTGCTCACCTGCGTGGTCCGGTTGCGGGAGCGGCTGCGGGGGCTCCATGGCGGGGCCCGGGGCGGCGGCGGCGGCGGCAGGCGGGGGGCCGGCCGGGGTGGGGACGCCGCCCGTGGGGCCCCTGGGGCTCCTTTAAGGGCTCCTGGGTAAATTTAAAGGGGCCGCACGCCGCCTTTCCCCTCCCCCCCCCCCCCCCATCGCCTCCCCTCCGGCAGTGGGGGGGCTTCGGGAGGGGGGGGGAGCAATGAGGTGCCACCACGTCTCGGCTCGCCCTTCTTTAAAAAAAGCCCCCCCCAAGCCAAAATCTGGGGAGGGGGCCCCAAGGTGGGGGGAGGGTAGGGGTTGCTCCCCCCACTGCAGCCCCCCCCCCCTCCCCCCGCCCCGCAGCATCCCCCGGGGTCCTCCAGCGCGTGGGGCACCCAAGAAGCCGCCGCCCCCCCCCGCGCCCCGCGCTGGCCCCACCCCTTTGGACCAAAAGGGGGCGTGGCTTAGGTGCGAGGCCACGCCCCACCGGGTGGGGGCGTGGCTTTCTCCCCTGGCCCCGCCCCCATCTCGAGCTCTGCACCCTTCAGGGCCGGCCCATGACCGTGTCCCCCCCCCAGTTCCCCCAAAAAACACACCCAGGGGGTCCCCAGGGGGGTCCCAGGGGGTCCCAGGGGGTCGGGTCCCCCCTCCCACAGCCTGCAGGAGCAGCCGGGGGGCCCAAACTCCTCCTGAAACCCCAAATCGGGGGGAACATCCCGGGGTTTCACCCCCAAAAAAACCTCCCCCCTTCCCCCAAATCCCCCTCTCCCCCAAAAAAAGCCCTCCCCCAAACCCCCCCCCCTTCTCCAGGGGGTCGCCACCAGCAGCTTCGGCTCCGCTCGGCTGTTTCCGTCGGCGCTCGGAAACGCCCGAAATCCGAGCGGGGCCGTTCGGGTGTTTCCGGCTCCGCTCGGGGCTTCGTCTCTTTCCGCCTGTTTCGACGGAAACAGCCGAGCGAGACTGCGGCTCTTTCCGCCCCCCTCCCGAGCTCTCCGAGCCTTGACATCGGCCATCTCCGGAGAGCCGCCGGAAAATCCCGAAGCTCGGAGGCGGCGCCGGAGCGAAGGCGTCCGGAAAGAGCCGAAGTGGGAGCGGGAGGCGTGTCGGGTGTTTCCGGCGCGGCGGCGGAAATGGCCGAGGGCCGGCGGCGGCGGCCATGTTGGGAGCCGCTGGGCGCTGAGGCGCGGGCGTGAGGCGGCGGCGGCCGGGCCGGGCCGGGCGGAGGAGGCGCCCCCCGCTCCCCCCTTCTCCTGTACCGGGCCCCTCGCCGGCCTCCCCCATGCCGGTGGCTTGGCCTCCCCCCGCCTCCTGAGAGCGGCCCGGGGCTCCCTATCGCCCCCCCCCCCCCCCCCCCCACGCAATAGGAGCGCCCTATCGCGATAGTCGTCAGGGGAAGGGGGGGGGCCGCCATGACGAGCAGCGGCCGCAGCCCTCTGCCCACCGTCAACGAGAGGGACGCGGAGCAGGTAGGGCCGGGGCTGGGGGCTGGGGGGGGGGAAAAGGGGAAGGGGTCGGTCTGTGAGGGGGGCTGAGAGGGTCCTGAGCCTTTTAGTGAGGGAAAAAGGGGGGCTAAAAGGGTCCTGAGCCATTTAAAGGGGGACAAAGAGGGGCGTGAGGGGGTCCATGAGCCCTTGGATGAGGGAAAAAAGGGGGGCTGAGAGGGTCCTGAGAGCGTCAGTGAGGGGAAAAAAGGGGCTGAGAGGGTCCTGAGCCATTTAGTGAGGGAAAAAGGGGGGCTAAAAGGGTCCTGAGCCTTTTAAAGGGGGGAAAAGAGGGGCGTGAGGGGGTCCCGAGCCCTTGGATGAGGGAAAAAGGGGGGCTGAGAGGGTCCTGAGCCATTTAAAGGGGGGAAAAGAGGGGGCGTGAGGGGGTCCTGAGCCCTTGGATGAGGGAAAATGAGGGGCTGAGAGGGTCCCGAGCCTTTTAAAGGGGGGAAAAGGGGGTCCTGAGCTCGATAGTGAGGGGAAAAAGGGGGCTGAGAGGGTCCTTGGTCCTTCACTGAGAGGAAATAGGGGGGCTAAAAGGGTCCTGATTGGATGAGGGAAAAAGGGGGGCTGAGAGGGTCCTGAGCCCTTTAGTGAGGGAAAAAGGGGGGCTAAAAGGGTCCTGAGGAATTTAAGGGGGGGAAAAGAGGGGCGTGAGGGGGTCCTGAGCCGTTGGATGAGGGAAAAAGGGGGGGGTGAGAAGGTCCTGAGCCTTTTAGTGAGGGAAAAAGGAGGGTCCTGAGCCCTTGGATGAGGGGAAAATGAGGGGCTGAGAGGGTCCTGAGCCCTTTAAAGGGGGGAAAAGGGGGTCCTGAGCTCGATAGTGAGGGGAAAAAGGGGGCTGAGAGGGTCCTGAGCCTTTTAAAGGGGCGAAAAGGGGGGGCTGAGAGGGTCCTGAGCCCTTTAAAGGAAGGAAAAGGTGGGCCTGAGGGGGTCCTGAGCCCTTGGATGAGGGGAAAAGGGGGGTCCTGAACCCTTCAGTAAGGGAAAAAGGGGGGTCCTGAGCCCTTTAACGAGGGAAAGGGGAGGCTGAGAGGGTCCTGAGCCTTGGGGTGAGAGGAAAAGGGGGGGTCCTGAGCCATTTAGTGAGGGGAAAAGGGAGCTGAGAGGGATCCCAAAACCATGGGTGTGAGGAAAAGGGGGGGTGCTGAGGGGGTCCTGAGCCCTTTAGTGGGGGGAAAAAGGGGCGCTGAGAGGGTCCTGAGCCCTTTAGTGAGGGAAAAGGGGAGCTAAAAGGGTCCTGAGCCTTTTAAAGGGGGGAAAAGGGGGGCCTGGGGGGGTTCTCAGCCCTTGGATGAGGGAAAAAAGGGGGCTGAGGGGGGTCCTGAACCCATGGATTTGAGGAAAAAAGGGGGCTGAGAGGGTCCTGGGGCCTTTAATGGGGGGAAAAGGGGGGGGCTGGGGGGGGTCCTGAGCCCGTTAGGGAGGGGAAAAAGAGGGGGTTCAGGGGGGTCCCGGCTCCTTTTGGGGGGAGAAAGGGGGATCGGGGGGGGGGGCAGGGTATTTTATGAGGGGGAAATGGGGGGGCTGAGAGGGTCCTGGGGCCTTTGGGGGGGGGGAAAAGAAGGGGTTGGGGGGGGGTCCTGGGGCTTTTACTGGGGGAAAAATGGGGGGGCTGGGGGGTTCTGGTTCACCTTATGGGGGAAAAAAGACAGGTTTTGGGGCTCTGAGAGGATCCCAGCTGGGGGGGGCTGTGACAGGAGCCTGCCCCCCCCCCTTACTTTTAGGGTCAGAGCCCCCCCCCCCCCCCCTCTGAGCCCTGGTGGAATGGGGGGGCTGTCAGAGGGGTCTGTAGGGGAAGGGGGGGGGGGCTGTGGCTTTTGGGGGGGGGCTGCGGCTTCAGGGGGGGCTGTGAGGTGCGTGGGAGGGGGCCCGTTTCCCCGTGTCCCCCCCCCCCCCCCCCACCCCAAAATCCACCTCGGTGGCTGCGTGTGGGGGGCGTGCGCCCACCCCCCTTCCCCGCGGGGGTGGGCTGCGGACCCCCCCCCCCAACCAGCTGGGGGGGGTTTTATGGGGGTGGGGGGGTTGTTTGGAGCCCCCCCCACCCCAAAATGGGTGCCCTTTGGGGGGGGGGGGGCAGGCTGCATTTTGGTGTGGGGACCCCCCCCATATGGGGTGAGGGGGGTGGCTGATGGGGGGGGTGTGCTTACACCCCCGTTTTGGGGCTGTTTCTTCTTTTTGGAAGATCCTTTTTTTTGGTGGGGGGGGGTCACCTTTGGTGCCACCCCCTTGGGAGCAATTTGGGGGGGGGGGCCACGACACCCCCTGGTGTTTTGGGGGGGGGGGTGTTTTTTATCGGGGGGGGGGGCTCAGCAGCTGCGTCCCATGGTGCTGTCCCCATGTCCCCCTCGTGGGGGGGGGGTCCTGTTTTTTTTTGGGGGGGGGGTCCTATTTTTATTGGGGGGGGGTGCACCCCTATTTTCTCCCCCCCCCCCTTTTTGGGGGACACCATCAGGACCTGAACCAGCGCCCCCCCCCCGGGGGGGGGGACACCCACGTGTCCTCGTGTCCCCAGCACCGGGGACACCGCCGGGGGGCTGCCCCGGACCCCTTGGGTGCCTCGGGGGCGGGGGGGGCACACAGCAGGGCCCCCCCCCACCCCCGGGGGGCTCGCCGTTTTGGGTGGATTTCTGCTTTTTTCCGGCGGGTTATGTAAGGGGGGGGGGGGGGGATTATTCATGGCTTCGTTCTGCTGCCGGGAGAGAGCTGGGGAGGGGGCGGGTGGGGGGGGGTGCTGCCTTTTGGGTTCGCATCTCTGCTTTTGGGGTCTGCCGGTGCTGCAAACCTCCTATTTTTAATATTTTTTTTTCCCTTTTTCCCCGTTTTCCACACCAAAACGCGCGCGGGCACCTCGGCGTCGCCGTTTCCCCCCCCCCCCCCCCCACCCTCCTTCAAACCCCAAAATCGGGGAGTCTTCCCCCGTTCCTGCGGAGCGGCCGCGTCACGTGGCTTTGATCTGCCGTGGTGTGGTTTTTCTTTTTTTTTTTTTTTTTTTTCCTTTTTTTTTTTTCTTTAAAAAAAAAACACACAGAAAGAAATGTTGAAAATACCTAAATTTGGCTGACATTTAAGCGCCGTCGAGCCGAGGCTGCTTCCCCGGCTCCCTTCAGCTGCCGAGGGAGGGAAACCTGGGGGGGGTTGGGGGGGCCCCGTCCCGTGTGGGGACATCCCTTTTGGGCCGTTTTCCTCCCTTTTTGCCCATTTCTTTGCTTTTTTTGTTGAGTTTTTCGACGGGCGCCCAGGTAGGCCCGGCACGCGGGGCTCCTTTTGGGGTTGTCGCCTCCCTGAGGGCCTTCGGAGGTGTTTTGGGGGGGGTTCGGGCCCCCGTCCGTGACATCATCGGGGAGCGCGGTGACATCACCAGGAGCGCGGTGACATCATCGCAGACAACGGTGACGTCACGCCCTGCCCCGATGACGTCACGCCTCGCCCCGCCGACACCGTCCGCCAGCTCCCCCCGCCCCGCCCTCGCCGCGCTTTTCCCCCGTTTCCCCCCCTTTTCTCCCCGCAATTTCTCCCCCCTGGCGACCTCCGGGGGGGGTCCCCGGCCTCCGCTCCCCCCGTTTGGGGGGGGCCCCGACCCCGTCCCCCCCCCGCAGCGCTGCCTGGAGCCGGTCGAGCCGGTCCCGGGAGCGCGGCCGCCACCGCCCAGCGCCCCACGGAGCCAGCGCCGACGGACCCCCGGTACCGGGGGGAGGGGGGGCACGGGGGGGGGGGCGAGGGGCGGGGGGAGACCCCGAGCGATCCTCGGGGCCCTTTTTGGGATCCTCGGGGCCGGTTTTGGGTTCCTCGAGGCCCTTTTTGGGTTCCCCAGGGCCATTTTCAGTTCCTCGGGGGGCTGGTTTGGGGTTCTCCGGGCCCGTTTTTTGGGTCCCCCAGCCCCATTTTTGGGTTCCTCGGGGGCCCTTTCTGGGTTCCCCAGGCCCATTTTTGGGTCCGCTGGGGCCATTTTTGGTTAGTTGGGCCCATTTTTGGGTTCCCCAGATCCCATTTCTGGGTTCATGGCTCCGTTTTCGGGTTCCTTGGGGCCATTTTCAGTTTTCGGGGCCCATTTTTGGGTTATTTGGAGCCCTTTTGGGTTATTTGGAGCCCATTTTTGGGTTCCTTGGGGCCATTTTTCCGTTCCCCAGGGCCATTTTGGGGCAGCTTTGGTGCTTTTAGGGGTCGTTCCCCCACACCCCCTCCCCAAAATGCTGTCCTGCTTGGCTCCGGCTCCGACCCAAACACCCCAAAAGCAGCACCCAAGGGTGCCCTCCCCCCCCCCCTCCCCTCGCAGCCAGGTTCATTAAGCTAACGAGCACGGGGCTGCTGACGAGGAGGCGCGCTCTTGGTAGCCGCAGGGGACGGGGCGAGCCCGGGATCGCTGCCGCCCGCAGGGGCCGCTTTGGTCCCATACAGGGCCAGGTTCCTGGGGTCGAAGCGTCCCCAAAAAGCCCCCAAATCAACCCAAAACCGGGCCCGGGGATCCCCCCCGGGGCGACCTTGGGAAGCTGGCGGCGCCCGGGGCTGTTTGCGGGGCCCTCGAGTGCTGCCGATAAGAGGGGCGAGAGAAATGCCAGGCATCTGGCACGGCTCCGGGGGCACGGAGCCCTCCAAACGGGGCAAAAAAAAGCCCTTTTTGGGCATTTCCGCCCCACTGGAGCGCGTCCTCCTCTTGCAGCCGGGGAAATTGTCGTGAACCCTCGCTGCTTTCGCCGTTCCGGTTCGCCGTTCCGGGTGGTTTTCACCCCAAATCTTGCTCGGGACGGTGGCGCTGCCTTCTCCCTCACCCATTGAGGGGTCCCGGTGCGGCGCCGGTCTCCAAAATCCCCCAAATCCCCCCAAATTTCCCCGGCGGCTCGGCCATATGGCGAGCGGCGCCTCCCGCCCCGTTGCCACAGCAGTTTTTTGGCAGAAAACCGCCGTTTTCTTCACCTTCCCGACTAATCCTTGGGGGGGGAGGCGGCACGAAGGTCTGCTTTTAGAAGGAGGGGGAGGAAACCGGGCTGTTTTACCCCAAATCCTAACGTTTTGGGGTCGGGAGGGGGGGGGGGGGCGGCGAAGCCCCCCACCCATGGGAGCGCCCCGCGGCGGTTGCGCCATCGGCGGGTGAGAAACGAAAGCTTCCGCCGGCGGCTTCCTCCTGGCGGGGTGCTGCCACCCGGGGAGGGGCCCCCCCCTTCCTAATTAACCACCCGAGCGTTAATTAGGAGCCTTTCCCCTCCGTGGGTGCCCTTTTTGTAAGCTGGGGGGGGGGGGGGCGCGGCCCCCCAAAACGCTGCCCCTAAGCGGAGGGGGGCGGCTCTTAGGCTCGGAGATTTGGGGCTGAATGTGGGGGTTTGGGCTCGGAGATTTGGGGTTGAACGTGTGGGGTTTGGGCTCGGATTTGGGGCCGAATGTGTCAGGTTTGGGCTTGGGTTTGGGGCCAAATGTGTCAGGTTTGGGCTCGGAGATTTGGGGCTGGATGTGTGGAGTTTGGGCTCATGGATTTGGGGTCAAACCACGGGGCTTTGGGCTCAGAGATCTGGGGTTGAATGTGTGGAGTTTGGGCTCGGAGATTTGGGGCTGGACATGGCGGGTTTGGGATCACAGATTTGGGGCTGAATGTGTGGCGTTTGGGGTCAGAGATTTAGGGCTCAACGTGAGGGGTTTGTGCTTAGAGATTTGGGGCTGGACACGGGGGTTTGGGCTCTAAGATTTGGGGCTGAACATGGGGTTTTTGGCTCATGGCTTTGGACCTGAATGCAGGAGCTTGGGCTCAGAAATTTGGGGCCAAACACGAAGGCTTTGGGCTTACAGATTTGGGGCCAAACTCAGGGGATTGGGCTCACGGATTTGGGGCCAAACCCTTGGGATCTGAGCTTCCTGATCCAGCGGGCCCCCCCGGCACCCAAGCTCCCCGATTTTGCCCCCCCCCCTCTGGTTTTGGGGCCACCCCCATTTTGGGGCCGGATCCCTGTTTCCGGGTGCGCCGGGCCCCTTCCCACCCCAACCCCGGGGCGAATTGGGGTGGGGGCACCCCGTGGGGGCCCTGCCCTCCGTCCCCGTCCCCCCCCCGCGGGGGCACAGCCGTCCCCTTTCCGCCGGAACCGTCCCCACCCCCTCGTCCCCTTCTCCGCCACCCCCCCCGGGGAGCCCGAAACCGCGGCGCTTGCGTCAGGTATCGGGGGCGGCTCCCGGCCCGCCCGGGGCGCGGCGCGGCTCGGCGCACCCGGACTTTGCTCCCGGGCCCCCCCCCCCCCCCTCAAAATAAAAATAAAAATAAAATAAAAAGCGAAGGGGGGGGGGCAGCGAGCCCCCTCTCCCCTTCCCCCCCCCTCCCAAATTTTTGTGTCCCCGCAGCCGGCGCTGGGCCACGCGGACGGGAAGTGGCGGCGGGAAGCCCACCATGCTGCGGGGCCGCGGCTCGGCCCCCTCCGCCGACGAGCAGCCCCACGTCGGCAACTACCGCCTGCTGAAAACCATCGGCAAGGGCAACTTCGCCAAGGTCAAGCTGGCCCGCCACGTCCTGACCGGCAAGGAGGTGGGTGGCACCGCCACGGGCACGGGACGGGCTCCGGGTGCGAGCCCCCAAGGGTGGCACCGCTGTGGGCACGGGATGGGCTCTGGGTGCTCGTCCTGGAGGTGACCCCATGGGGACAGGCTCCTGGTGCTCTCCCAGGGGGTGACACCCCATGGGGACAGGCTCCTGGTGCTCGCCCCATGGGTGACACCATGGGGACGGGCTCCTGGTGCTCACCCCGGGGGTGACACCATGAGAACAGGCTCTGGGTGCTCACCCTAAAGGTGGCACCGCCGCGGGGACGGGCACGGGATGGGCTCTGGGTGCTCACCCCAAGGGTGACACCCCATGGGGACAGGCTCCTGGTGCTCTCCCAGGGGGTGACACCCCATGGGGACAGGCTCCTGGTGCTCGCCCCATGGGTGACACCCCATGGGGACAAGCTCCTGGTGCTCGCCCCATGGGTGACACCATGAGAACAGGCTCTGGGTGCTCACCCCAAGGGTGGCACTGCCGTGGGGACGGGCACGGGATGGGCTCTGGGTGCTCGTCCTGGAGGTGACCCCATGGGGACGGGGTCTTGGTGCTTGTCCTAGGGGTGCTGGCACCATGGGGACAGGCTCCTGGTGCTCACCCTGGGGGTGACACCATGAGAACAGGCTCCGGGTGCTCACCCCAAGGGTGACACCCCATGAGGATGGGGTCTTGGGGTTTGCCCCAAGGGTGGCACCGCTGTGGGGATGGGCACGGGCATGGGATGGGCTCTGGGTGCTCACCCCAAGGGTGACACCACTGTGGGGACAGGGTCTTGGAGTTTGCCCCATGGGTGACACCGTGGGGACAGGCTCTTGGTGCTCGCCCTGTGGGTGTCACCACAATGGGGATGGGCTTTGGGTGCTCACCCCAAGGGTGACACCGCTGTGGGTATGGGGTCTTGGCGCTTGTCCTAGGGGTGCTGGCACCATGGGGACAGGTCCCTGGTGCTCTCCCAGGGGGTGACACCCCATGGGGATGGGCTCTGGGTGCTCACCCTGTGGGTGACACCATGGGGACAAGCTCCTGGTGCTCACCCTATGGGTGCCACCACCGTGGGGACGGGCTCTCGGAGCTCATCCCATGGGGACAGGCTCTTGTCCTCACCATGTGAGCCCCACCATGGCGTGGGGACACCCCGGGGCTCCCCATCCTGCCCCTTCTGAGTGCCACCACGGGGTGGGGACAGCCCTGGGGACAATCCCGGGGTGGGGACAGCCCCGTGGGGACAACCCCGGCCCTCACCCGTCTCCCCCCGTCCCCGCAGGTGGCCGTGAAAATCATCGACAAGACGCAGCTCAACTCCTCCAGCCTACAGAAGGTGAGCTCCCCTGCTCCCCCCACCTCTCAGCCACCACCGTGTGTCCCCCCCCGACCCCCCAGGGCCATCAGGATGACAATTTGGGGCGGGGGGGGGCACACACGCGTGGTGTTTGACCCCCCCCCCCCCCTTTCCCCGCAGCTCTTTCGGGAAGTGCGAATAATGAAGGTCCTGAACCACCCCAACATAGGTGAGCCCCCCCCTTGGTGCCGTGAAGGGGCTTTGTGTGTCCCCCCCCCCTCTCCTTGGGGACGGGGTGGGGGGGCTGTAGCAGCGTGGGGGGGGTCCCGGCTGCCCCCCCCCCAGCCCCGCTCGGCCTCTTGCAGTGAAGCTTTTTGAGGTGATCGAGACGGAGAAGACGCTCTACCTCGTCATGGAGTACGCCAGTGGGGGTGAGCCAGGGGATGGGGACACGGGGACAGGGCAGGGGGACAAGGGGACAAGGATGGGGATGGGGACAGGGGTCGAGGGTGGGGGACGGGGACAGGGTGGGGGACAAGGGAGGGGGTGGGCAGGGGGGACAAGGATGGGGACAGAGGGCAGAGGACAGGATGGGACAAGGGTAGGGGACAGGGACAGTGCAGGGGACAAGGACTTGGACAGGGAGATGGGGACAAGGATTGGGACAGGGAAGGGGACAAGCAAGGGGATGGACAGGGCAGGGCAGGGGACAAGAATTGGGACAGGGGGACGGGGGCAAGGATGGGGACAGGGACAAGGATGGGGGACAGGGGGACGGGGAGAGGGCAGGGGACTCAGACAAGGGGATGGGGAGAAGGATGGGGGACGAGGATTGGGACAGGGACAGAGCAGGGGACAAGAATAGGGACAGGGGCATGGGGACAGGGTCAGGGACGGGGACAAGGGACGGGGACAAGGCCACATCTCACCTGCTCCCTCTCCCCCAGGCGAGGTCTTCGACTACCTGGTGGCCCACGGCCGCATGAAGGAGAAGGAGGCCCGGGCCAAGTTCCGACAGGTGGGGGGGGGGGAGGGTCACCCCCTAGGGACCCCCTGGGGGGGCCACACCCCCTGGGGACCCTTGGGGACCCCCCCGTGACACCCCCTCTCCTGCAGATAGTGTCTGCCGTGCAGTACTGTCACCAGAAGTTCATTGTACATAGAGACCTGAAGGTGAGGAGCCCCGGGGGGGTGGGGGGGGCTTCTTGTCACCTGGGACCCCCGGGAGCACCCCCAGCCCCCTGGGGTGTTCCTTGGGTGCCCCGCTTCTGCCCCCACAACCCTTCTGACCCCCCCCTCAAGGTCATGGTGACAGACCCCTGCCCGTCCCCAGCCCCAGGGCAGCACCCGGGGACCCCCGGTGGTTGCACATGGACGCCCCCAGGTCCTTTGGGGACACCCCTGGGTCCCCCAGAAACATACGGGGGTCCCTGGGTCAGCACCCAGACTCCCCCAGGGACCCCTGGGGTGGCACCTGGACATCCCTGGGTCTTTTGGGGACACCTCCAGGTCCCCCAGAAATACCCAGGGACCCCCGGGATGACGCTTGGACACCCCCAGGTCCCCCAGAATCATGCAGGGACCCCCCAGGACAGCACGCAGACGCCCCCAGGGACCTCAGGGGTGGCACCTGGACACCCCCAGGACCCTTGGGGACACCCCCAGAAACACCCAGGGACCCCAGGGCAGCACCCAGACACCCCCAGGTCCTTTGGGGACACCCCCAGGACCCCTGTGACAGCACCCAGACACCCCCAGGCCCCCTGGAAACACCCAGGGACCCCCAGGGCATCACCTGGACACCCCCAGGGCCATGTCTGGGACCCCCAGGCCATGTCTGGGACCCCCAGGATCACGTCTGGGACCCCCAGGGCTGCGTTCAGATGCCCCAGCAGCCCCCAGCCCCCCCCCATTTCCCCCCCGTGGCGCTGACCTCGGCTCCCATCTCCCTGCCGCAGGCAGAGAACCTGCTGCTGGATGCCGACATGAACATCAAAATCGCCGATTTTGGCTTCAGCAACGAGTTCACGTTCGGGAACAAGCTGGACACCTTCTGCGGCTCCCCCCCCTACGCCGCCCCCGAGCTCTTCCAGGGCAAGAAGTACGACGGCCCCGAGGTCGACGTCTGGAGCCTGGGCGTCATCCTCTACACCCTGGTCAGCGGCTCCCTGCCCTTCGACGGGCAGAACCTCAAGGTAACGACCCCCCCCATAATCGTTGGGGGGCTTCTGGGGGATGGTTTTGTCCCCCCCCCACGTCTCTTCTGACGGGTGTTGCCCCCTCCCCAGGAGCTGCGGGAGCGGGTGCTGCGGGGCAAGTACCGCATCCCCTTCTACATGTCGACCGACTGCGAGAACCTGCTGAAGAAGTTCCTCATCCTCAACCCCACCAAGCGGGGCACCCTGGAGGTGAGGGGGGGCGGGCACACCCCCCCCGGAGACCCCCCTGCGTTGTCCTGAGCAACCCCAGGCACCCCCAGCATGTTGCTGGGCACCCCAAAGACCCCCCCCAGACACCCCCAGCATGGGTCTGGGCACCCCCAGCGTGCTCTTAGGGTACCTCCGGACACCCCCAGAGTGCTCCTGGACACCCCAAAGAGCCCCCAGATCCCTCCAGAATGGTTCTGGGCAACCCAAAGACCCCCAGAGAGCCCCAGTGTGCTCCTAGGGCACCCCTGGACACCCCCAGAATGCTCCTGAACACCCCCAAGAGCCCCCAGACACCCCCAGAATGGTTCTGGGCAACCCAAAGACCCCCAGAGAGCCCCAGTGTGCTCCTAGGGCACCCCTGGACACCCCCAGAATGCTCCTGAACACCCCCAAGAGCCCCCAGACACCCCCAGAATGGTTCTGGGCACCCCCAGCGTGCTCCTGGGGCAACCTCAGACACCCCCAGAGTGCTCCTGGACACCCCGAAGACCCCCCCCAGACACCCCCAGCATAGTTCTGGGCACCCCCGGTGTGTTCTCATGCACCCCAAAGACCCCCAGAGAGCCCCATTGTGCACTAGAGCACCCCTGGACACCCCCAGAATGCTCCTGAACACCCCAAAGCCCCCCAGACACCCCCAGCATGGGTCTGGGCACCCCCAGCGTGCTCTTAGGGTACCTCCGGACACCCCCAGAGTGCTCCTGGACACCCCAAAGACCCCCCCAGACCCCTCCAGAATGGTTCTGGGCACCCCAGAGAGCCCTAGCGTGCTCCTAGGGCACCCTGGACACCCCCAGAGTGCTCCTGAACACCCCAAAGACACCCCCCCAGACACCCCCAGCATGGTTCCGAGCACCCCCAGTGTGCTCTCATGCACCCCAAAGACCCCCAGAGAGCCCCAGTGTGCTCCTAGGGCACCCCTAGACAACCCCAGCTTGCTCCTGAATACCCCAAAACCCCCCCAGGCCCCCCAGCATGGTTCTGGGCACCCCCAATGTACACCTGGGGCACCCCAAAAAGCTCTGGACACCCTCAGGGCACCCCTAGCACAGCCCCAGGTGCCCCTGGAGCATCTCTCGCCCTCCCCAAATGTCCCTGTGTACCTCAGAGACCCCAAACATCACCCCCAGAGACCTCAGGCTGCCCCCTGGGACCCCAAATGTCACCCTAGAAAACCCCTGACCCCCCCCCCCCCCCCCCCTTGTTGTCACCCCCCCCACAGCAAATCATGAAAGACCGCTGGATGAACGTGGGCCACGAGGACGATGAGCTGAAGCCCTACATGGAGCCCGTGCCAGACTACAAGGACCCCCGGCGGACAGGTGGGGCCGTGGGGTGCCATATACACCCCTGGGGGGGGGGATTTGGGGATTTGGGGTGTCCCCAAAGCGCCCCCCAGGTCCCCTCACCGAGCCTGGCTGTCCCCAGAGCTGATGGTGTCCATGGGGTACACGCGGGAGGAGATCCAGGAGTCGCTGGTGGGGCAGAAGTACAACGAGGTGATGGCCACCTACCTGCTGCTGGACCACAAGAGCTCGGAGGTGCCTTGGGGACAGGAGGGGACACGGCTGGGGGGGGGGGAAATGGGGTCACAAAGCTGGGGGGGGGGGACAGCGGGGAGAGGGGCCACAAAGTGGGACAGACGGGGAGGAGAGGAAGGGACACTGGGGGACACGGGGGTCACCGTCCTCCCCGGGTGATGCCCCGGGGGTCTCCCCATGTCACACCCTGTGCCTGTGACCCCCCCCGGCCATGTCATCGTGTCCCCAGCTGTCCCCTGTGCCACCGTGTCCCTGTCCCCTGCTGTCCCCCGTGCCACCACGTCCCCATCCCCATGTCCTTCTGCCCCAGCTGCGTCCCCACACGTGCTCCATCCCCCAGCGTCCACCCTACCCCGCTGTGTCCCCCCCCTTGTCCCCCATGCCCCCCCGGTCCCCTCTGACCCCGTGTCCCCCCCCCAGCTGGACGAGAGCCTGGCGCTGAAGCCGCGGGCGGCCCCCGGACCTGGCCAACAGCTCAGCCCCCTCGCCGGCGCACAAGGTGCAGCGCAGCGTCTCCACCAACCCCAAGCGCCGCGTCAGCGACCAGGGTGAGCCCCGCGGGGTGGGGGGCGACAAGGACAGCCCCCCCCCACAGCTTGGGGACGTCCCGGGGGGGGCGCAGGAAGGGGTTTTGGGTGGATGATGCTGATTTTTTCCCCCCCCACCACCCCCTGCAGCCGGTCTCTCCATCCCCACCTCGTCGTCCTACTCGAAGAAGACGCAGGCGGCCAACGCCGAGAACAAGCGGGCGGCGGACGAGGAGGGGGGGCGGCGAGCGGGCAGCACCGCCAAGGTGCCCCCCAGCCCCCTGCCCGGCCTCGAGCGAGCCAAGGGCACCCCCTCGCCCTCCACGGTCAGCACGGGGGCGCGGGGTGCCGGGGGGGGTGATAGGGGCTAGGTCCTGGGGAGGGGGTTGGGGGTGCTGGGGAGCATGGTACCTGGAGTTTTGGGGTGGGTTTGGGGGGGCTGGGGGGGCTGGTACTTGCGTTTTGGTACCGGGTTGTAGGGACTGGTACTGGGTTTTGGGGACTGGGGGCCCAGTGCCTGTGTTTTGGGGTGGATTTTGGGGACTGGGGGGGCTCGTCACCTGCATTTTGGGGTGATTCTGGGGAGCTGCGGGGTCTGGCACCTGCATTTTGGGGGGAGTTTGGGGAGCTGGGCCATGTGGCACCCGTGTTTTGGGGTGGGTTTGGGGACGTGGGGTGCCTAAGTCCCCTGTTTTGGGTGGGTTTGGGGTGCCAGGACATCTATTTCGTCCACTTTGGGGTGGTTTTGGGGTGCCAGAAGACCCGTTTCCCCTGTTTGGGGTCATTTTGGGGTGTCAGAACACCCCTTTCCTCTATTTTGGGGTCATTTTAGGGTGCCAGAGCACCCGTTTCTTCTATTTTGGGATCCTTTTGGGGTGCCAGAACATCCCTTTCCCCTATTTTGGGGTAGTTTTGGGGTACCAGAGCACCCCTTTCCTCCATTTTTGGGGTATTTTGGGCACCTGACCCCCCTCCCCGGGACAACCTTGGGGTACCAGGACCCCCTGGCCCCCCTGATTTTGGGGTGGCTGTGGGGCTCCTGCCCCTGTGCCCCCCCCCCAGCATCCCCCCACCCCACAGAACAGCGTCCTCTCCACCGGCACCACGCGCAGCCGGAACTCCCCCCTGCTCGACCGCGCCAGCCTGGGCCCGAGCTCGCTGCAGAACGGCAAGGACAGGTGGGGGCCCCCCCCCAAATCCCCCCCCCCAGCACCCCCCGCACCCCGTAACCGCCCCCTGCACCCCCTAACTGCCCTCTAACCACCCCCCGCACCCCCTAACTGCCCCCCTGCGCCCCCTAACCCCCCCGCGCCCCCGCTTTTCTCTCCTTTAGCCTGCCCGCCCCGGGCTGCCGACCCTCGCCTGCTGCCCCCCCGGCTCCGGGGGCCCCCCCGCGGCCCCGGCAGCACCCGAAACCCGCCGCGGCCCCCCGCCGATGCCAACTGCGAGGGGCCCCGACCCAGGCAAGGCCCCGCGGCCGCGCTGCCCCCCCCCCTCAACTCAGCGCGGGGCCCACGCCTGGGGGGTGGGAGAAAAGTTGGGGGGGGATCCCTTGGGTGGGGGTCCCCTTGCCCCCCCCCCCCCAGCTGGGGATGGGGGAGATTCGGGGTCCTGTGGGTCCCCCCCAGGGTGTTGTGGGGTGGTGGGGGGGCACCGGTGGCCCCCACTGGGTCCTCAGGGTGGTGGGGAGTGACGAGGGACACTGACAGGTCCCTTGGGTGCCATTGGGTGACCCCTTGCATGTCCCCTGGGTGCTGGCAGGTCCCTTGGGTGCCAATGGGGTGCCGGTGACCCCCTGCATGTCCCCTGGGTGCCATTTGGGTGCTGGTGACCCCCTGCATGTCCCTTGGGTGCCATTGGGGTGCTGGTGGCCATCTGCAGGTCCCTTGGGTGCTCTCATGGGGTGCCAGCAACCCCCCACCCACCCCTAGGGTCCCACACTGGTCCCACAGGGTGCTGGTGGCCCTGGCGGGTCCCTAGGGTGGCATCGGTCACCCCGGGGCAATGGCGGGTGGTGGGGGGACCCCAGCAGGTCCCTTGGGTGCCATAGGTCCCTTGGGTGCCCCAGGTCACCCTGCAGTCCCCAGGGTGATGGGGAGACCCCAGTAGGTCCCTTGGGTGCCCCAGGTCACCCCACGATCCCCCAAGAAGACAGCTGAATCAGCGCCAGGGTTTCACCACCTCAACTAACACAGGGCTGCCTCCCCCATCCCCTTTTTTTTTTTTCTTTTTTTTTTTTTTCCTTTTTGTGTCCCCCCCCCCCCCCCCCACAACAGCGCGGCCCCGGCGCGGGTGCCGGTGGCGTCGCCGTCGGCGCACAACATCAGCCAGGGGCTGTGCGAGCGGCCCAGCTTCCCCCGCGGCGTGTCGAGCCGCAGCACCTTCCACGCCGGGCAGCTGCGGCAGGCGCGGGACCAGGCCCCCCCTGCCCTACGCCGTGCCCCCCCCCCGCCTCCCCCTCGGGCGCCAGCCAGGGCCGCCGCGGCCCCTCCGCCAGCCTCTTCAGCAAGTTCACCTCCAAGTTCGTCCGCAGGTGAGCCCCCGCGGCCTCTCCCCACCCCCCCCCCCGACAAAAAGAAAAAAAAAAAAAAAAAAGCCTCTTTATTTTTTTTTTTTTTTCCCCCCCCTCCCCAGCCCCAAAACTGGGGTGTCTGCGTCCTCCTGTGTGGCCCCACAGCGCTGCCTCGGGATCCTCCGTGTCCCCCTTTGTGTCCCCCCCCCACCCCGTGTCCCCCCTCTGTGTCCCCCCCCCGCCTCATCCCCTGCTGTGACCCCCACCCTTTGTCCCTTTGGGCCCCCCCCCCCCATCCCCTTCTGTGTCCCCCTTCTGTGTTGTCCCCCCCCCCTCGTCCCTTTGGGGCTCTTCCACTTCCTTCTGTGTCCCCCCCCCCAGCCTCTCCTTGTGTCCCCCCCCCCTTGTCCCCCCCCCCTCCCAGGGCTCCTCAGGTGCCCCCCCATGTCCCTTCCTGCCCCCCCCGTGCCCTCCTGGGGCTCTCCCTGTCCCCTCAGTGTCCTTTCTCCCCCCCCCCTCACCCCATTGTCCTGTCCCCCCCCTCCCCTCTGTGTGCTGCCACCGGTGCAAGCGCCGCAGGGCTGGGGGGGGGGGGCACAGCATTGTGGGGGGGGGGGGCTCCTGCTTCTCCCCTCCCCAGGGTCCTCCCGCCGAGCCCATCCCCGCTTGGGGTGCCATGGTTTGAGGGGGGGGGGAGCAGACACACACCCCGGGGACACCCCCACATCCAGGGGTCCTGGGGGGAGCCCCCCGGGGCGGGGAGGGGGCTGCGCCGCCCTGTGCCCCCCCCCTCCCAACGCCGCCCTTCTCTTCTGTTTGTCTTTGTAGAAATCTGTCTTTCAGGTTTGCCAGAAGGTAGGCGCCGCGGCCCCCCCCCCTCCCCGCGCCGATTGCAGCCCCCCCCCGGGCCCCCCCTTTATCCCCCTGCCCCCTCTCCCAGACCCCCCCCCTTTAAAAAAAAAAAAAAGCCTCGGCGCTGCACGGCCCCGCATGGCCCCCTCCCCGCTGGCTGCCTGTCCCCGTGTCCCCCTGTCCCCGTGCTGTCTGTCCGCCTGGGTCTCGCCGTGGGGGGGGGTGGAGGGGGCTGCGTGCCCCCCCCCCCCCCCCGCCCACTGCCCCCCTCCCCCCCCGCTGACCTCTGCCCCTTCTGTTTCTCGAGGAACCCGCACGAGCCCGAGAGCAAGGAGCGCGTGGAGACGCTGCGGTGAGCGCGGGGAGGGGGCAGCGGGGGGCTGGCACCCGCGGGGGGGGGCGGGGGGGGGGCTGTGACACCCGCAGGGACCCCCCCCCAGGACACTCGGGACCCCCCACCCCATCCCCATGGTGTCTGTGGGGTTGCGGTCCCCTCCCAGCCCCATCCATAGGGTGCCCAAGGTGCTTCCCCCCCCCCCCCCACCCCAGTAACCCTCCCTGGGGGTCCTGTCCCCTTCCCCCTAGAAGCCCCCTTACCCGTTTCCCCCCCCCCCCCCCAGTAACCTCCCAGTAGCTTCTCGCCCAGTACCCCCCCTTCCCTCCCCAGTAATCCCAGTAACCCCCTCCCCCTCCTCAGTAACTGCCCAGTAACCCCCGTTCCTGCCCCCTCCCATTCCCTTCCCAGTAGCTTTCCCCCCACTAATCCCAGTAACCCCCCTCCCCTCTCCCATTCCCCTCCCAGTAGCTTCCTGCCCAGTAATCCCAGTAACCCCCTCCCCGCCTCAGTAACTGACCAGTAACCCCCGTTCCTGCCCTCTCCCATTCCCCTCCCAGCAGCTTCCCTCCCAGTAACCCCCCAGTAACCCCTGTGTCCCCCCCAGTAACCCCCATCCCTTCCCTCTCCCAGTAGCCTCTTCTCCAGTAACCCCCCTGCCCTCTCCCCATTCCCTCTCCCAGCAGCTTCCCTCCCAGTAACCCCCCTTCCCTCCCCAGTAATCCCAGTAACCCCCTCCCCTCTCCCATTCCCCTCTCCCATTCCCCTCCCAGTAGCCTCTTCCCCAGTATATGCCCCTGCCCTCCTCCCTATTCCCCTCCCAGCAGCTTCCCTCCCAGTAACCCCCCCTTCCCATCCCAGTAATCCCCTCCCAGTAACCACCCATTAACCCCCTCTCCTATTCCCCTCCCAGTAGCCTCTTCTCCAGTAACCCCCCTGCCCTCTCCCCATTCCCTCTCCCAGTAGCTTCTTGCCCAGTAACCCCCCTTTCCTCCCCAGTAATCCCAGTAACCCCCCTCCCCTCTCCCATTCCCCCTCCCAGTAGCCTCTTCCCCAGTAATGCCCCTGCCCTCTCCCTATTCCCCTCCCAGCAGCTTCCCTCCCAGTAACCCCCCTTCCCATCCCAGTAATCCCCTCCCAGTAACCACCCATTAACCCCCTCTCCTATTCCCCCTCCCAGTAGCCTCTTCTCCAGTAACCCCCCTGCCCTCTCCCCATTCCCTCTCCCAGCAGCTTCCCTCCCAGTAACCCCCCTTCCCTCCCCAGTAAATCCCAGTAACCCCCTCCCCTCTCCCATTCCCCCTCTCCCATTCCCCTCCCAGTAGCCTCTTCCCCAGTAATGCCCCTGCCCTCTCCCTATTCCCCTCCCAGCAGCTTCCCTCCCAGTAACCCCCCCTTCCCATCCCCAGTAATCCCAGTAATCCCCTCCCAGTCACCCCCCCAGTAACCCCCGTATCCCCCCCCGCAGGCCGCCGGTGGGCGTGGAGAAGGAGCGCGAGGAGCTGGGAGGTGGCGGCGGAGGGCGGCGGCGGGCGGGAGGCGAAGCCCGCGCTCGCTGCGCTTCACGTGGAGCATGAAGACGACGAGCGCGCTGGAGCCGGGCGAGATGATGCGGGAGATCCGCAAGGTGCTGGACGCCAACAGCTGCCGCTGCGAGCTGCAGGAGCGCTTCGTGCTGCTCTGCGCCCACGGCGCCCCCGGCCACGACTCCTTCGTGCAGTGGGAGATGGAGGTGTGCAAGCTGCCGCGCCTCTCGCTCAACGGCGTCCGCTTCAAGCGCATCGCCGGCACCTCCATGGCCTTCAAGAACATTGCCTCCAAGGTGGCCAACGAGCTCAAGCTCTGAGCGCGCACCCCCCCCCCCCCGGGGGGGCTCCTCCTGTCTAAGGGGGGGGGGGCGCGGACCCGGCACCTATTGGACTCCCCCTCCACCCCCCCCGGTCCCCGCTCCTCATGGGGGGTCCCAGGACCCTGCGGGGTCGGCGTTGGGATGGGACCTGCTGTAGGGGCACCCCCCCCCGCCCCCCTCCTCAGGACCTGTGGGGATGGAGCCCGGCGGTGGGGGTCGCAGCACAGGATGTGGGGACGGCCCTAAAGGAGCTGGGGGGGGGGGACACCCCAGACTTGTGGGGTCAACCCCCGGACCTGTGGGGACAAAGCGGGACCTGCAGGGACCTGGGGACGGCCCCGACACCTCTGGGGGGCAGCCCCCAAAATCTCTGGGGCCAGGGGGCTGGCCCCAAAACCTGCAGGGTTAACCCAGGACCCCCCAGGGACGTGGGGGACAGTCCCAGGGCCCCTGTGGGGTCACCCTAGGACCTGCAGGGGACCTGGGGATGGCCCCAAAACCTCTGGGGACAGGGATGTCCCCAAGGACCTCTGGGGTCAGGCCGGGACCTGCAGGGACCTGGGGACAATCCCAGGGTCGGTTGGGGTCAGGCTGGGACCTGCAGGGCCATCCCAGAGCCTTATGGGGGACGCCCTGGGTGTCCCCAGGGGATGTCCCGGGTGGCCCCAGGTCCCAAAGGGACACGGGGTGGCCTTCCTGTCCCTGCGGTGACACGGGGACACCCCGACCATCCCCCCCCCCCCCCGCCCTGCGGGGATACTTTGGGGCCTTTCCATCCTTATGGGACGCGGAGCCTTATGGGGACAGGGGGGACAGCGGGGGGGGGCCCCGGGCCTTATGGGGGGGGTCCCGGAGCCTTTCGGGGACACCCCGGGGGTACGCCCCGTGGTGGCACCCTGTGGCCTTATGGGGACACCCTGTGGCCTTGGGGGGGGGGCACCGGGACGCCCCCTGGGGACACCCCGTGGCCTTGGGGGGTTGTGGGGGTGTCCCCCGTGTCCCCCCCCCCAGGGCCACGAGGGGGGACCCGGAGCCGTCCCCCGTGCCCCCGCCCCTCACTCAGGAAGGGCCCCGCCGCGGGGGGGGGGCTCTGCTGCTGCCGGGGGCGGTTTCCCCCCCCTCTCCTCAGCCCCCCCCCCGGGGGGGGTCGCCCCCCTTTGACCTGCTGAACCCCCCCCTCCCCCCCCAGCAGGGGGCGGGGCGGCACCCGGGGGGGGCACCCCGGGGTGCTGCTGCCTGGGGAGGGGTTTTTGGGGCGGGGGGGGGGTGTTGGGGGGAGGCTGCAGCACCGCCGGCCCCCCCACCCCCCCCCGGCCGGCGCTTGCTGTCGATTTTCCAGGTTCTAGATTAAAATCTTTCCACAAAGAGCCGCTGCCTGTGCACCAGTGCTCCCAGTATGAACCAGTACCACCCCCAGCACTCTCCCAGTACAGCCCAGTGCCCCCAGTTCCTCCTCCCCCACTGCACGCAGCCTGTCTAGTAAAATACCTTTATTGCAAACGTGGCCGGACACCCCCGCCCCCCCCCCCCCATTTCCCCCCCTCCCAGCTCCCCCCCCCCCCCCCCCGGGCCGCCTCTCCACCCACCCAGCGGGGGGCGCCCGGGGGCGTGGCCTCCGGAGTGGGCGGAGCCACCGGGCTGCCTGGCCTCTTGGGTGAGGGGCGGAGTCCTCCGAGCCCTCTGCGGTGGGAGGCGTGGTCTCTCGGAGGGGGCGTGGTCCCGCCGCTCAGAGGGGCGGGGCGTGCCCGGCGGCGGGTGGGCGTGGCCTGGCGGCGTGGGCGTGGCCGGGGCGGACGAGCGGGGGGCGGGGCGGGGCGCGGCGGGCAGCGCCCGGCCGGGGCTGCAGGGGGGGGGGGCGGCCGGGGCAGCCCCGGGGGCTGCGGCGGCCCCCGGGGGGGGCTGGGGCAGGGCCGGGCGCAGCAGCGGGGGGGGCTGCGGGGGCCGCGAGGGCGACGGCGGCGGGGGGGGCGCCGACACCGCCGTGATCTGCACCTGCGGGGAGAGGCGGCGGGTCGGCGGCGGTGGCGGCGGGCGGGGGCGGCAGCGGGCGGGGGGGGCGCTCACCTCTTCCTCCTCCTCATCTTCCTCCTCCTCTTCCTCGGGTGGGGGTGGCGGGGGGGGGGACGCCGCCGCCGCCCCCGCCGCCGCGCTCGGCCTCCCACTCGCGCAGCACCCGGTCGAGGCCGAAGCGGCGGCGGGCGCTGGCCACGAAGCTCCGCACCTGCGCCGCCGTCTTGGTGCCCAGCACCGCCGCCACCGCCGGGAAGTCGCGGCCGTAGCGCCGCAGGGCTGCGGGGGGGGGGGCACCGGGTTAACGGGAGTGCCCCCCCCTTCCCGGGATACCCCCCCCCCCCAGTGTGGCCCCCTCCTGCACTCACCCTGCACCGCCAGCAGCTGCTCGTCCGTGGTCCAGCGGAGCTGAATTTGCTGGTGGCCTGTGGGGAGAGGGGACGGCATGGGACGCTGGGGGACACTGGGGGATGCTGTGGGGTCAGGGGACACTGCGGGGGACGTTATGGGGTCAGGGGACACTGGGGGGATACCAGGGGGATGATGTGGGACCAGGGGACACCAGGGGATGTTATAGGGTCGTGGGACACTGGAGGATGCTATGGGGCCAGGGGATGCTACAGGGTCATGGGACACCAGGGGGGACACTATGGGACTGTGAGACACCAAGGGGACGCTGCAGGACCATGGGACACTGGGGGACACCAGGGGGACACCGCAGAGCACAGCGTGATGCTGTGGGACACGATGGGGCGTACGGGGACACGGTGACACCATGGGGACGTGGGGTGACACCGGGGGCATGAGAGGACACTTGGGGGTCTGTGGGGACGTAATGGGGTGTATGGGGACACGAAGAGACGCGTGGGGACACTGGGGGACACAAGGTGATGGGATGTATGGGGGCATAATGGGGTGTACGGGGACATGATGGGACACGGTGTGACACCAGGGACACAACAGGATACAAAGGGGCGCGCGGTGCACCGGGGGGGGCGCACCCCCACCGCTGGGGACACCCCCAGGACCCAGGGGACAGACAGAGGGACGAACAGAGCCCCCCCGAGCCCCCCCCAGCACACCTCGGGCGGCCGCAGCGCCTCCACGCCGCCCTCCAGCGCCTGCCTCAGCCCGCTGTTGATCTGCTTGATGCACTGCACCTGCGGCACGGGGGGGGGGACACAGCGATTGGGGGGGGGCTCCCCAATGTTTCGGGGGTGTTCCCGTCCCCCCCCACGTTAATTTGGGGCGCAGCTACCTGGCGCTTGAGGGAGACGAGCTGGCAGTCGAGCTGTCGCAGCGCCAGGGCACCCAGGTCGGGGTTGGCAGTGACGCCGGCCACGTCCTCGCGGCTCAGGTGCATGCCGCGGGGGGGCCGCCGGCGCTGCCGCGGGGGGTGGTGCCGGTACTGCGCCTCCTTGCGCCCCCCCCAAGCCGCTTTTGGGGTAAAAAGGGTCTTTTTTTGGGGTCGGCAGCTTCCAGTTCCCCTTCACTGGTGAGGCGGTGCTCCTCCATCTCGTCGTTGCTGTGAAAGGGGAGGGGTCAATGGGGTCTGAGAGGGGCTCGGGGGGGGTCTGGGGAGGTTTGGGGGGGTTTGGGGGGGTCGGGGGGGGCACCTGTCGTCCCGCTCCTTGCGCCCCAGCAGGCGCCGGGCCTGGCGGTCCATGACGCTGGTGCGGGCTGCGCGTCTTCTTCCAGGAGTAGTAGTACTTGACCAGGCTGGGGATCAGCTTGTCGGGCAGCTGGGGGGGGGAAAAGGGTGAGGGGGGGGCTTTGGGGGTTCGGGGGGGGCACTTGGGGGGGGTTTGGGGGGAGTTGGAGGGGGTTTGGGGTCCCCCCGGCTGCAGGAGTGGGGATGAGGGGAGCGGTGGGGCTGTTGGGGGTGGCACTGGAAAGGGGTGGTGCTGAAGGGGGGGGCAGGTGTAAAATGGGGGGGGGGCAGCATAAAATGGGGGGGGGCTCCATGAAATGGGGGGAACCCATAAAACTGGGGGGGAACCCATAAAACTGGGGGGACATCACAAAATGAGGGGGAATCCATAAAACTTGGGGGGTCGCCCTAAATAAGTGGGGGTAGCCCTAAAAGGGGGGGTCACCCCTAAAGCAAGGGGGGGGTGTAAAATGGGAGGGGGCACCCCAAAAAACAGGGGGCACCCCAAAAAAACAGGGGGGCACCCCCAAAAATGGGGGGGCACCCCAAAAAAGAGGGACTGGGAGGTCATGGGGGGGGTGCCACCTGCAGGGGACAGATGGGGGGGGGCCACGTCCCATGGCCTATGGTGGGGTTGGGGGGGGGGGGCACATACTATGTGCTGGGGGGCGGCACAACCGCTTGGGGGGGGGGGTCATTGCTGCAGGGGGGGGTTAGGGACTGGCATGTCCCATGGCCTAAGGGGGTGGGGTTGGGGTTCAGGCAGCTCCTGCCCGGGTTGGGGGCAGGGGGGAGCCCCCCGGGGGGCGTTTTGGGGTGCAGGGGGGCTGCGGGGGGGGGCACGGGGGGGGGGCTGACCATCTGCTGGATGCGGGCGAAGCTCTTGCCGTGGAAGCTGAAGGCCTGCTCGAAGAGCACCTTGTCCTCCACCGTCCACTCGTCCGGGAAGGGCGTGAAGTTGGCCAGGTCGGCCAGCGACTTCTCCACGTCGTGCTTGTGCCACAGCAGCATGCCCAGCGCCTGCGGGGGGGGGGGGGGGGGCACACAAAGCGGGGGGGGGGGGCAGCGGGGAAGGGCGTGGGAGGGGGATTCAGCGGGTACCGGGTGCCGGGGGGGCACCCGGAGCGCCCCAGCGGTACCTGCTCGATGTTGTAGCCGTGCTTGTCCTTCGCCATGGCGATGTATTTATCCACTGCGGGGGGGGAAGCGGCATCAGGGGGGGCCAAAAGGCCACGGGGGGGGGGCCAAAGGTGGCAGGGGGGGGGTCCCATCCCTTCTGGGGGGGTGTTGCTCACGTTTGGCATCAGAGACGCAGTGGTTGGGTGCCCACACCAGCATCCCCTTCAGCTCCTTGTTGCTGTAGCGCGCGGGGCTCTCTGGGGCGACACGGGGGTGAGGGTGTTTGGGAGGGGGGGGGGACACACAAACGGGCCCCCCCGCGCCCGCCCTGCCCTACCTGGTTTGCAGTCGGGGATCACCGCCTGGTAGTCGGCCCCCACGCGGATCATGCTGTCTGCGGGGGGGGGGGGGTAAAAAAGCAAAAAGGGGGGGGGGGGTCAGCGGCGGGGTGACACGGGGGGGGCGCGGGGCGAACAAAGCCGGAGGCCGGCGCACACGCGGCGGCGGCCGGGGACAATGGGGGCCGCGGCCGGGGGACGGGGCTTTGTTCCCCCCCCCCCCCCCCCGGGGCCGTTTTTTGTCGCCCCCCCCCCACCCCGTGCCCGAGTGCCGCACGTGTATTTGCGGGGGGGGGGCACTCACCGTGCGCGTGCTCGTCCTCGCTGCCCTCGTCCTCGGAGGGGGGGCCGCCGGCGGCCGACTTGGCGCGGCTGCGGGACAGGATCCCCGAGGGTTTCTCCATCACCGAGGGCATCGCCGGCCCCGAGGGGGGGGCGCACGGCGTGCCCCCCCCCCCAGCCTTCCCCAGCACCCTGGGGCTCAGCACCGGCACCCCATGCCCGCAGGATGCAGCCCCTTTATTTTTTATTATTTTTTTTTTGGGGGGGGGGGGCGTGCAGCGGTGCTGGGCACTGGGTGGGTGAAGGAAGGGGGGGAGGGGTCCCAAAAAGGGAGGTGTGGGGGGGGCGGTGGGGGGGGGTCCTGAGCCCACCCCGCGCCCACACAAAGCGCCGCCGGCCGCTCCCGCCGCCTGCCGGTGCCAAAGTAGTTCCAGCTCCCCCGGCCTCAGCACGGCCCCCCCCCCCCGAGCGTACCCCTCCGCCGGCGCGGGGGGGCGGCCGCGGGGGCACGGCGGGCGGGCGGGGGCAGGCTGGGGGCAGGGGGGGGGGCGGGAGGGACCCGGGGGGGGGGCACGGGTGACGTGGGGACACGGGGATGTGTGAGCACGGGGGGGGGGGCGGGGGGGGCATGGGGGGTGGGAAGTGTAAGGGGTGTGCAAAGAGAAGGGGTGTGCAAGGGTGGGGGGTGGGGGAGCGCGGGGGGGGGGGTGCAGATGCAGGTGACGTGGGGACACAAAGGGGGACGTGAGGGAGGTGGGGACAGTGGACATGGGGATGGGGGGCACGGGGGGCACAGGGATATGGGGAGGGCCATGGTGGGGATATGGGGGTGAGGAGGACACGGGGACATGAGGGGGATATGGGGGCATGGGGGGGACACGGGGGCGAACAGGGACATGGTGGGGACATGGAGATGAGGGGGGGGGACACGGGGTGACACGGTGGGGACATGGACATGGGGGGACCTAGGGGGAAACAGGGGCATGGGAGGGGACAGGGAGAAATGGGAGGGGCACAGGGACATTAGGGGGCACAGGGGGGACACGGGGACATGGGGGGGGGCGTGGGGGGGCACAGGGACATTGGGGTGATATGAGGGGGGACACAGGGATGCGGGGGGGGACATGGGAACATAGGGGATATGGGGGGGGCATGTGGGGGGACACAGGGGTCCCAGCCCTGACATGGGGTGACAATAGGGTGGGCCCCACAGTGTGACCTTGGGGGGGGGGTGATACAGGGCTGGGTGTCCTCGTTCCCCCCCCCGGCATGGCAAAGGGCTGGGGGACAGTGGGAGGGGAGGCCAAAAGGGCCTCACCAGGGCTCGCTGTGGGGCAGGAGAGGGATGGGGCTGGGGACCCCACTGCGGGGGGGAGCTGCTGGGGGGGCAGCTACGAGCCCTCCCCTCACCACAGGCCTTGCTGTGGGGCTGCCCCACACCTCCCGCCCCCTGCTGTGGGGCTGCTCACCGCCGTGGGGGGACACGGGGGGCAGGCGGGGGGGTCTGGCTGGAGCTCATCGCCGCGGGGCAGCGCTGTGGGGCCGCTGTGAGGCGGCCGTGGGGCAGCGCGGTGGGCAGTGCCTCGGGCCCCCTCTGGGGCCGTTCTGAGGCCGGCTCCCCTCAGCACAGGGTGTGGCCTCACCGCCTTCCCGCCCAAGGCCCCCTCAGCCAATCAGCGCCCGCCTGCCTTCGCGCCTCGCGGCGCCGCCACGCGCACGACCGTTGGCACCGCCCTCCAGCCCCGCCCCTCTTCCCATCCGCGCATGCGCACGACGAGGCCGGGCTCCTCCGTTTACAAGGCGCGTGCGCGCAGCTCTCTCCCGCTGGCCCCCCCTCCCGCCCCGCGCGGGCTCTGCGCAGGCGCAGTGTCCCCGGCCGGCCGCAGGCTCGCGCGCCCCGCGCCCCTCCCCCCCCTATAAATAGGGCGCGCTCCCCGCGCGGCCCCTCAGAGCCCCCCGGGCCCCCGCGCCGTCAGGAGCTGCCGCGGCCCCGTTCGGCGCCGCTATGGGGGTGAGCGGGGCGGTGGGGGAGCCTGGAGCGGGGAAGCGGGGGGAGTTTGGGGCCTTTTGAGGGGGTTTGAGGCTTTTTTGAGGTGGTTGGGGGCTTCTCGAGGCGCTCTGGGGCATCCCTGAGGGGGGTTTGGGGCCTTTGAGGAGTTTTGGTGGCGCCTCTGAAGGGATTTGGGGGCTTTTGAGAGGGTTCGGGGTGTTTCTGAGGGGATTGGGGGCTTCTCGAGGGGCTCTGGGGCATTCCTGAGGGGATTTGGTGCCTCTAAGGGGTTTCGGGTGCTTCTCCGAGGGGATTTGGTGTCTTTTGTGGGGGGGGTAGGGCATCTCTGAGGGAAATGGGGGCCTTTTGAGGAGTTTGGAGCTTCTCTGAGGGGATTTGGGACTGTCTGAGGATGCTTGTGGTCCCATTAAGGGGATCTGGGGCTTTTTGAGAGGTTTTGGGGCATCTTTGAGGGGTTTCGGGGCCTTTTGAGGGGTTTGGGGATGTTTCTGAGGGAATTGGAGTCCCTTTGAGGGGCTCTGGGAGATTTGAGGCCTTCTGAGGGATTTTCGGGCATCTCTGAGGGGATTTGGGGTCTTTCAGGGGCTTAGGGGGCTTCTCTGAGGGGACTTGGAGCTCTCTGGGGGTGTTTGTAGTCCCTTTAAGGGGATTTGGGTCCTTTTGAGGGGTTTTAGGGCATCTCCGAGGGGATTTGGGGGCTCTATGGGACTCTGCAGGGACCCTTGGTGACATTGCCCCCCCTGTTTTACCCAAATGTGGGTGCAAAACTGCTGGGAAATGGGGTGATTTTCTCCCTCGTGGTGGAAAAATTGCACCTTTCTCCCTCAAAATGACCCAATACCAGAGGTTTCGGAGTCTCTGTCCCAGTCAGCAGCAAGCGCTGAGGAAAAAACACCGAAACCACCTGAAGTTCCCTAAACTGTGTGTGGGGGGGGTTATTTAGGGGGAAGGGCTCGCCCCATCCCACACTCACCGCATGCACACCGGCAGGCAGAGTATTGTAAAATCGTGGTTTTGCCTTTTTTTTGGGGTAGCTTTCATGGAGATAAAGCCCGGGACTCTTTTTCCTATGTAAATCTGAGGTCATTTGGGGATCCTGAGGTGATGCCGCAGGGCTTGGGGGGGGAATTGCCAGGGTTTTGGGGGAAAATGGCCTGGTTTTGGATTATCTTCAACAGGGAGCTTTTAACCAGTAGCAGAAATAAAAACAGAAATTAAAAAAAAAAAAATAAAAAGGGATAATTCTGCGTGGATGTGGGAAAGCCGTGTTCCACTGCATGCTTCATCACACAACCAAAGATTTGGGGGAAAACCTCACAAATTTCCCATCAGGCAGGGATTGGGACACAAAAAAAAAAGTTCTTGTCCCGCTCCGAGGTGACTTGTGGGGTTCAGCCTGTTGCTATGTTCCCCCTCTGCCTATGTTTTTGTCAAAAAACACTCTTTTCTTCCCCAAAACACGCTTTTTTTTTTTTTTGTGAGGGGGTTTGGGTGAGCTCAGCTTTGGCATCCCACTGTTAATTGCTGATTTTTCTTTCCTCGGGGGCTGTTTTATGTCTTATCTCTTGTTGGGAATCTTGTGTTCCTGCTGTGCGGGGATTTTCCTGTAAAAAAAAAAATAAAAATAATAATAAAAATGCAGATTTAGCACAAAATCACCTTTTTCTGCTCCTCCTGCAGAGGAAATCCAGCAAGGCCAAGGAGAAGAAGCAGAAGCGCCTGGAGGAGCGGGCTGCGATGGATGCTGTCTGCGCCAAGGTGGAGGCAGCCAACAAGGTGAGCACCCCCCCACGCCCCCCCCAGCCTCAAAACGGGGCCAAAAAGGGCAAAATTGCCCTGCGGGGAGCAAACCCTGCCCCCCCCTTCAACTTTTGGGGCGCTGTTTGCTTCTTCCCAGCTCGAAGACCCCCTCGAAGCCTTCCCGGTGTTCAAGAAATACGACCGCAACGGGTGAGTGGCCCCCCCCCCGGGTACGGCAAAACTGCGGTGCTGCTGCCGGTGCTTGGGGGGGGGGGCCAACGGCGCCTTTTCCCCCCCCCCCCCCTTCTCCCAGCCTCGATGTCGCCATCGAGTGCCGGCGCGGCACCCGCCTGGAGCCGGCCACCCTGGAGTGGGCTTTCGAGCTGACCAAGAGCAACATGCAGACGCTGTAAGTGCGCCCCCCTGCGAGCCCCGAACCCCCCGTGTTTTGCCCCAAAAACCGAGGAGGGGGGGGGCCCCCCGGGGGGGTGTTTCCCCGCAGGTACGAGCAGAGCGAGTGGGGCTGGAAGGAGCGGGAGAAGCGGGAGGAGCTGGTGGACGACCGCGCCTGGTACCTCATCGCCCGCGACGCCGCCGCCGGCCCCGTCGCCTTCTCCCATTTCCGCTTCGACGTCGAGTGCGGGGAAGAGGTGCTCTACTGGTGGGTGGAAAAGGGGGCAGGAAGGGGCCGGGGATGGGGCAAAAAGGGGCGGAAAGGGGCAGAAAGGGCTCGGAAATGGGGCAAGAAGGGGGCTGGGGCAAAAAGGGGTGGAAAGGGGCAGAAAGGGCTCGGAAATGGGGCAAGAAGGAGTGGAAGGGGGCTGGGAATGGGGCAAAAAGGGGCGGAAAGGGGCTGGGGCTGGGGCAGAAAAGAGCATAAAGGGGCAGAAAGGGGCTGGGAATGGGGCAAAAAGGGGTGGAAAGGGGCTGGGGCTGGGGCAGAAAAGAGCATAAAGGGGCAGAAAGGGGCTGGGAATGGGGCAAAAAGGGGCAGAAAGGGCTTGGAAATGGGGCAAGAAGAGGGCTGGGGCAAAACGGGGTGGAAAGGGGCAGAAAGGGCTCAGAAATGGGGCAAGAAGGAGTGGAAGGGGGCTGGGAATGGGGCAAAAAGGGGCGGAAAGGGGCTGGGGCAGAAAAGAGCATAAAGGGGCTGGGAATGGACAAAAAGGGGCAGAAAGGGGCTGGGAATGGGGCAAGAAGGGTGCTGGGGATGGGGCAGAAAGGGCTCGGAAATGGGGCAAGAAGAGGGCTGGGCAAAAAGGGGCGGAAAGGGGCTGGGAATGGGGGCAAAAAGGGGCTGGGGCTGGAAAGGGCTTGGAAATAGGGGCAAGAAGGGGGCCGGGGATGGGGCAGAAAGGACTCGGAAATGGGGCAAGAAGGGGGCTGGGGTAAAAAGGGGTGGAAAGGGGCTGGGAATGGGGCTGGAAAGGGCTCAGAAATGGGGACAAGGGGGCTGGGAATGGGGCAAAAAGGGGTGGAAAGTGGCAGAAAAGTGCTCGGAAATGGGGCAAAAAGGGGCAGAAAGGGGCTCTTGGAATGGGGCAAAAGGGGGCTCAGGAATGGGGTGGAAAGGGGCTGGGAATGGGGGGCCAAAAGGATCTGGGAATGGGGCGAAAGGGGCCTGGGAATGGGGCAAAAAGCCCTGGGAAACGGGGCCGTGGTGATTTAGGGTTCTCATCCCCGCAGCTATGAGGTGCAGCTGGAGAGCCGGGTGCGCCGGCGAGGGCTGGGCAAATTCCTCCTACAGATCCTACAGCTGGTGGCCAAACAGGTGACAGCAGCTTTTTGGGGCAAAAAGCGGGGTTTTCAGGGCTTTCCCCCCCCCCCCTTACCCCTTTTTTTTTTTTTCCCATACAGCACCCAGATGAAGAAGGTGATGCTGACGGTGTTCAAACACAACCACGGCGCCTACCACTTCTTCCGGGACGCCTTACAGTAAGTGAAAACCCCCAAACCCCTCAGTTTTCACCCCATTTCCCATCCCTTTCCCCCCGGGGGGGGGCAGGAGGGGGGGGGGGGAAACCCCCTCTCTTGGGGGAGGGGGTTCCGTAACCCGCTGCTCACGCCCCCTCTTGCAGCGCGCTGGCGACGTGACGGGGGCAGGCGGGGAAGGGTTTGGTGCTCGCCCAGGCTGCCGGAGGTGGGTGTCCGGGTGCCCCCGCAGCCCCCCCGTTTCCCCCCCCTTTTTATTTTCACCCCCCCCCCCCCGCTCAGCACCGTCCCCCCCCCTTGTGCCTGTCCGGGGTCACCTCTCCGCCCCCCCCCCTCGCGTGGCAGGCAGCTCACCCTTTGTATTCCCCTCTATTGGGGTCAGGGGGGGTTCTGGGGGTGTTGCTGACCCCCCCCACCCTATTTTTTTGACCCCCCACACCCCATTTTTTTACCTCCCTCCCTCCCCCAGGTTTGACATCTGACGACACCTCGCCCAGCGTCCTCGGGCTGCTGCGGTGACGACTGCTCCTACGAGATCCTCAGCCGGCGCACCAAGTTCGGCGAGAGCCAGCACGCGCACCCCGGGGGGCACTGCGGGGGCTGCTGCCACTGAGCCCCAACCTCCCCGACAACGGATTTACCCAAATCTGAAGGTTTTTACCCCAAAGTGAGCTCGTCACTCTGCGCCACGTATGGGTGTCCGGCCTGGCTGTGCCCCCCCGTTGTCACCCTACTGTGACCCCCAGAGATTGGGTGCTGTCAGGGGTGGTTCTGGTCCCCTCCCTGCAGCGGGGGGGTCCTGTGCTGGGGGGACAGAGCTCATATTTTGGGGCACAAGGAGGGTTTCTGCCCATTTCCGATGTTTTCCGGTGCTGTTTCCAGTGCCCCAGGGCAGCCACGGACTCCCCCTTTTTGATCGCTTCGGTTTGTACGTTACAAATAAATTGTTCACGAGGAATAAACGGAATGTGGTCTTGCCGGGATGACTCCCCAGTTCCCACCAGTTTGCACCACTTCGCACCAGTTCCCCGGGGGCAGACGCAGGACTACATTTCCCAGCAGCCCTCGCGGCAGCGCCCTGAGCAATGAAAGAAAACTCCCGGCATGCCCTGGGGCTCAGGGGCTGGCCCCTATGGGCGGGGCTTACAGCAGAGGGCTCTGACTGGGGGCGTGGTTACCGGTGAGAGGGGTGTGGCCCTCTTGACTCCTCCCCCGGAAGCGAGTGGAAACGTCACTTCCGCCGCCTCCCCGCCGCCGTCGCCATGCCGATCGCCGCTCGCTTGGCCCGCTCCCTGCTGCGCCCCGCGGCCCGGCCCGGCCCGGCCCAGCGCGGCCTCGTCACGGGGCCTCCGCAGGATCCGCTGGGGCCCCGCGGTGAGCGCGGGGGCAGCGGCTCGGGGCGGGGGGGTGCCGGGCGGGGTGACCTTGCCGCCCGCTGACGCCGCTGTGCCCGCAGGGAGACTGTCGCCGGCTTCGCCGCCATGTTCGCCGTGTGCCTGGGCCCCGCCGCCTGGGTGCTGGCGCACCTGGAGGACTACAAGAAGCGGGAGTGAGCCGGGGCCTGCACCGGGACCCGCACCGGGACCAAGAATGGGACCAGGAATGGGACCAGCGCCCCCGGGCCGTCCAGGCCCCGCGCCCTAATAAAGGCCGCTGATGTTCTCCCGCTTCCGTCCGTCACGGGGGGGCATCGGGGGAGGGCACATGAGGGACCGGGGGGGGCACCGGAGGACTTGCGGGGGGGCACCGGAGGGTGCGGGGGAAACACTTTGGGGTCCGGGAGGGTACCGGGGGCTCGGGGGAGCACCTTGGGGCTCGGGGGGGGGCACCTGAGGGAGCAGGGGGGGCACCTTGGGGCGCGGGGGAGCACTGGAAGGTTCGGAGGGGGGTACCGGGGGGTTCTGGGGGGGCACCTTGGGGTTCGGGGGGGACACCTGGGGGCTCGGGGGGGGGGCTGTGAGGTCATCAGATGACGTCACGGCCAGCTTACCGGCCCGTTGCTAGGGGGCTGGGGGCTGAGGGAGCCCCGGTTGCTAGGGGCGGATCTGGTTGCTAGGGGGTGTGTGGCCTGGTTGCTAAGGGAGGAGCGCCTGGTTGCTAGGGGGTGTGGCCTGGTTGCTAGGGGAGGTCTGGTTGCTAGGGAGGGGCCAGCTGTATGGACGGGGCCCCACCGACCTGTTCTGGTCGCTAGGGGGCGGGGTCTGTTGCTATGGGCGGGGTCAGCCCCGTCTCCAAGACCGTTGCTAAGGGGAGAGTCCTGTTGCTAGGGGCGTGGCGACCCCCCCCACACACACCCAGTATGGTTGCTAGGGGCGGAGCCTGCTAGGGGCGGGGCTCCTCCCCCACGCGCGGTTGCTAGGGGGCGGGCCCCCGGTGTGGGAGCCGTTGCTACGTCCCCGCTTCCGGCGGGGCGGCCGGTGCCCCCGGAAGCTCTCGCTGCGGCCGCCGGTGCCCCGGAAGAGCTGCGCGGGGCGGGGCTGCGGCGGAAGATGGCGGCGGAGGAGCCTCAGCAGAAGCCGGAGCCGCTCGGCGGCGACGCGGACGGTAACGGAGCCCCTCGGACCCGCGGGCCCCGAGCCGCCCGCAGCGCCCGGCCCCGGCGGAGGGCGGGAGGAGCCGGCGGGAGGGGGTCCGGGGGGGGGGCGGGGAACCCCCCCACAGCCCCCTACGGGCCCCTATAGGCCCCCATAGGCCCTATGGAGCCCCCCCATAGGCCCCCCCGAAGACCCTATGGGTCCCCAAAGTCCCCTATAGGTCCCCTAAAGCTCCCTATAGGTCCCCTATAGGTCCCCAAAGCCCCATATAGGCCTCCTAAATAACCTATAGATCCCCCAGAGCCCCCTATAGGCCCCCCAAAGCCCCCTGTGGATCCCCTATAGGTCCCCAAAGCACCCTATAGGCCTCTTAAATAACCTATGGATCCCCCAAAGCCCCCTACAGGTCCTCTAAGGCCCCCTATAGGCCCTTTAAAGCTCCCTATGGATCCCCTAAAGCTCTCTATAGGTCCCCTATAGGCCTCCTAAATAACCTATAGATCCCCCAAAGTCCCCTACAGGTCCTCTAAGGCCCCCTATAGGCCCCCAAAGCCCCCTATGGATCCCCTAAAGCTCCCTATAGGTCCCCAAAGCCCCCTATAGGCCTCCTAAATAACCTATAGATCCCCCAAAGCCCCCTACATGTCTTCTAAGGCCCTCTATAGGCCCTTTAAAGCTCCCTATAGATCACCTAAAGCCCCTATAGAGACCCTAAATCTCCATATGAACCTCCTAAAGCACCTCTAAAGTCTATAATTTTCCTTCTGAACCCCCCAAAGCCCCTAGAGACCCCCCTCAAAGCATCCTATAGGCCCCCCAAAGCCCCCTATAGATCCCCTAATGCACCCACAGTCTCCCTAAATCTCCCTAAAAGCCCCCCAAAGCCCCCTATAGGACCCCTAAAACACCTACAGGCTCCCTAAAGCTCCCCATGGACCCGCTAAAGCCTCCTATATGCTCCCTAAAGATCCCATAAAGCACCTATAGGCTCTTTATAACTCCCCATGAATCCTCCAAAACCCCTATCGATCCCCTAAAGCCCCCCCCCAAAGCCCCTGTAGGTCCCCTAAAGCACCTATGGGCTCTCTAAATCTCCACGAGAACCTCCCAAAGCCCCTATAGACCCTTATATCCCCCCATAGACCCTTTAAAACCCCTATAGACCCCCCCCAAAGGCCCCTATAGATCCCCTAAAGCCCCTCCAGAGCGCCTTATAAGTCCCCTTATAGGCTCCCCAAAGCCCCCTATAGACCCCCCGAAAGCCCCCCCAGACCCCAATACCCCCCAATTTCTCCTATAGCCCCCCACACACCCCCAAAGCCCCCCCAATACTCCCCAAATCCCCCCAGCCCCCCAATACCCCCCCGAACCCCACAAAAAGCCCCCGCAACACCCCCAAACCCCCCCCTGCAGGCCCCCAAAGCCCCCCAATTTCCCCTATAGCCCCCCTAAAAGGCCCCCCCAAGCACCCCGACCACCCCCCAACACCCCCAATTCCCTCCATAGTGCCCCAATAACCCCCATAGCCCCCCCAGACCCCCAATACCCCCAAACGCTTCAAAAAAGCCCCCCCAATAATCCCCCAACCCCCCCAAAACCCCCCCCAATAATCCTCACCCCCTCCCCAATAATCCCCAGCACCCCCAAAGCCCCCCACTGACCCCAAAATACCCCCCCAATACCCCCCAAAAAGCTCCCCCCAATGGCCCCCAACCCCCCCCAATACCCCCAACCCCCCCCAGAAGCCCCCCTAATACCCCCCAACCCCCAAAAAAATCCCCCCAATACCCCCCAAAAAAGCCCCCCAATACCCCCCAACCCCCCCCAGCGCCCCCCCTCTCCCCTCCCCCAGGCCCGGGGGGGTCTCCCCCCACCCCCAATATTTTTGGGGGGGGTCCCTAAACGTGTCCCCACCCCCCCCCAGGCGTCAACTGCCTGGCCTACGACGAGGCCATCATGGCACAGCAGGACCGCATCCAGCAGGAGGTGAGCGCCCCAGTTAATTGGGGGGGGGGGCTCATTAACGCCCCCCTCCTCGTTAATTAGCCCCCCTCCTCGTTAATTAACCCCCCCCCCTCATTAATTAACCCCCCCCAGATCGCGGTGCAGAACCCGCTGGTGTCGGAGCGGCTGGAGCTGGCCGTGCTCTACAAGGAGTACGCGCAGGACGACCACGTCTACCAGCAGAAGATCAAGGTGGGCACCAGTATGGCACTGGGAGTTACTGGTTTGGCACTGGGAGCCTTTGGAGTTTACTGGTTTGGCGCTGGGAGGCTTTGGGGGTTACTGGTTTGGCACTGGGAGGCTCTGGGGGGCACCAGTATGGTACTGGGAGGCTGTGGGGGGGGCACTAGTAAGGCACTGGGAGCACCGATTTGGCACTGGGAGGCTTTGGGGGTTACTGATTTGGCACTGGGAGGCTCTGGGGGGCACCAGTACGGTACTGGGAGGGCACTAGTAAGGCACTGGGAGCACCAATTTGGCGCTGGGAGGCTTTGGGGGTTACTGGTTTGGCGCTGGGAGGCTTTGGGGGTTACTGGTTTGGCGCTGGGAGGCTTTGGGGTTACTGGTTTGGCACTGGGAAGCCTCAAGAGAAACCAGTTGGGCACTGGGAGCCTTTTAGGAACACCACTGTAGGGCTGGGAGCCTTCAGGGGTTTTGGGGTGTCCCCTTGGGGTGTCCCCAATGTCCCCCATCTCCCTTTGGGGTGTCCTTGACATCCCCAGGCTGTCCCCACCCCCCTGGGCCACTGCAGCCCCATCCCCTGGGGACCACCCCCTGTCCCCAAATGTCCCCAGGTGTCCCCAAATGTCCCCCGTGTCCCCAAACTGTCCCTTGGGGCCGCATCCCTTCAGCTCATCCCTTTGATCTCCCCCCAACATCCCCACCATACCTCATTGTCCCCCTGCCCTGCTCCACCCCCATACCCCCTGCCCCGTGTCCCCAAATGTCCCAAAGTGTCCCCAAATGTCCCAAAGTGTCCCCAAATGTCCCCAAGTGTCCCCAGGCTGTCCCTTGGGGCCGCATCCCTTCAGCTCATCCCCCTCTCTCCACCATCCCCACCGTATCCCGCTGTCCCCCCACCCCGGGCCATCCCCTGGGGCTGTCCCCTATTCCCCCCCGTGTCCCCAGATGTCCCCAAATGTCCCCAAATGTCCCTTTTGTCCCCCAGGACCTGCTCCAGAAGTACTCCTACATCCGCAAGACGCGGCCGGACGGGAACTGCTTCTACCGCGCCTTCGGCTTCGCGCACCTCGAGGCCCTGCTGGAGGACGGCCAGGAGCTGCAGCGGTGCGTGGCCCCCCCTTGTCCCCAACCCCCGGGACCCCGTCCCCTCCCCCCAGACCCCTCCCCGTGTCCCCGCAGCCCCCCCCCGCGGCGCGGTGCCACCCGCTTTGTCCCCCAGGTTCAAGGAGATCTCGGCGCGCAGCAAGGACGAGCTGGTGGCGCAGGGCTTCACCGAGTTCACGATCGAGGACTTCCACAACACGGTGGGGGGACACTGGGGGGGAATGGGAGGCACTGGGGAGACACTGGAGGGACACTGGGAGGACACTGGGGGGGACTGGGAGATGCTGGGGAGGCACCAGGGGGGACTGGGAGGCACTGGGGGGACACTGGGGGGAATGGGAGGCACTGGGGAGACACTGGAGGGACACTGGGAGGACACTGGGGGAGACAGGGAGATGCTGGGGAGGCACCAGGGGGGACTGAGAGGCACTGGGGGGACACTGGGGGGACTGGGAGACACTGGGGACGTGGCAGAGGACACTGGAGGGGACACTGGGGGCCACACTGGGGATACTGGGAGGACACTGGGGATGCAGCAGGGTACACTGGGAGGACACTAGGGACGTGGGGGGGGGGACACTGGGGATATGGGGGGGGACACTGGGACATGTGACCCCATAGGGGTGTGCGTGACCCCCTGTATGACCCCATGATGACACGTGTGACCCCGTAAGGGTGTGTGTGACCCTATAACGGCACGTGTGACCCCCCCATGTGGCCCCATAACCCCCCATAGAACCCCCCCATGGGACCCCATAACGTGTCCCCCTGCAGTTCATGGAGCTTGTGACCCCATAACCTCCCTGTGTGACCCTGTAACTCCCCGTCTGATCCCATAACGGTGTGTGTGACCCCATAACCCCCCATGTGACCCCATAACGGTGTGTGTGACCCCATAACCCCCCATCTGACCCCATAACGTGTCCCCCTGCAGTTGATGGAGCTGATCAAGTGCGTGGAGCGTGTGACCCCATAACAGTGTGTGACCCCCTAGCCCCCTGTTTGACCCCATAATGATGTGTGTGACCCTGTAATGGTGTGTGTGACCCCATAACCCCCCCGTGTGACCCCATAACGTGTCCCCCCATAGCTCATGGAGCTGATCGAGCGCGTGGTGTGTCTAACCCCATAGTGGTGTGTCTGACCCCATAACGGGTGTGTCTGACCCCGTAACCCCCTGTGTGACCCCATAACCCCCTGTGTGACCCCATAACCCCCCCTGTGACCCCATAACGTGCCCCCCCCGCAGTTCATGGAGCTGATCGAGCGCGTGGTGTGTCTAACCTAATAGTGGTGTGTCTGACCCCATAACGATGTGTCTGACCCCCGTAACCCCCCGTGTGACCCCATAACCCCCCCTGTGACCCCATAACGTGCCCCCCCCCGCAGTTCATGGAGCTGATCGAGGCGTGGAGCGCCGCGTGCCGCTGCCCGAGCTGCTGGCGGCCTTCAACGAGCCGGGCACGTCGGACTACCTGGTGGTCTACCTGCGCCTGCTCACCTCGGGCTGCCTCCAGCGCCACCGCCGCTTCTTCGAGCAGTTCCTCGAGGGCGGCCGCAGCATCAAGGAGTTCTGCCAGCAGGTTGGCAACCCCCCCCGATCCGTGCAAGGCCTTGCACGGCTTTATGCACAGCCCTTGCACCGGCCCCCTGCGTGGCTTTGTGCAGCCCTTGCACGGCCCTTGCACATCTTTCTGCAGCCTCACACCGGCCCCTAAATGGCCTCGTACGGCCCTTGCACAGCTTTGTGCAGCCCCACATGGCTCCTAAATGGTCTTGCACGGCTTTGCACAACTCTGCACGGCCTTTGCACCGGCTTTCCTGCAGCCTTGCACGACCCCTAAATGGTCTTGCACGGCTTTGCACGGCCCCTACATGGCTTCGTGCAGCCTTTACACAGCTCCTAAATGGCCCTTGCACAGCTTTGCACGGCCCTTGCACAGCTTTCTGCAGCCCTGCATGGCCCCTAAACAACTCTTGCACCGGATTTGCATGGCCCCTAAATGGCTCTGCTGAGCCTTGCACAGCCCCTAAATGGCCTTGCACGGCTTTGCACAGCCTTGCACGTCCCCCAATGGCCCTCCTACTGCTCTTGCACACCTTCCCCCCTCCTTTCACAGCCTCCCCTCCCCTTGTCCCACCTCATGCCCCCTCCCACCCCCCCCCCCAACCCCTCCCACACCCCTCGCACGCCCTCGCCCACCATCTCCACCCTCTCCCCGTGTGCCCCCCGTGCAGGAGGTGGAGCCCATGTGCAAGGAGAGCGACCACATCCACATCATCGCCCTGGCGCGGGCGCTGCAGGTGCCGGTGCTGGTGGAGTACATGGACCGGGGCGAGGGCGGCGCCACCAACCCCCACGTCTTCCCCGAGGGCTCCCAGCCCCGCGTCTGCCTCCTCTACCGCCCCGGCCACTACGACATCCTCTACAAGTGAGCCGGCCTCGGGGGGAGCCTCGCACGGGCCTCGCACGAGCTGCGGGGGAGCCTCGCACGAGCCTCGTGAGCCTCGCACGAGCCTCGCGGGAGCCTTCGGGGGGAGCCTCGCCTCAGCCTCATGGGAGCCTTGTGGGAGCCTCCCCTCCTTGGGGGGCCTCGCACGAGCCTCGTGAGCCTCGCACGAGCCTCATGGGAGCCTCGCACCAGCCTCGTGTGAGCATCGTGCGAGCCTCGTGTGAGCCTTGCACCAATCTCGCGTGAGCCTCGTGGGAGTCTTGCACCAGCCTCGTGGGAGCTTCCCCTTCTCAGGGGGCCTCGCACCAGCCTCGTGGGAGCCTTGCACGAGCCTAGTGTGAGGCTTGCACGAGCCTCGTGTGAGCCTTGCACCAGTCTCATGTGAATCTCATCGTATCCTTGCACCAGCCTCGTGTGAGCCTCTCCTCCTTGGGGGCTTTTGCACGGCCTCGCACGAGTACCTGCGGAGCCTCCGGTGGTGCACGAGGGCCTCGTGCGACGTTGCCTGCCCTGCAATCCCCTTCCGGCCTTGCACGGCCCTCGTGTGGCCTTGCACGAGTCCCATGAGGCTCTCAGCCCCCTCCCCCCTCGTGCAGCCTTGCACGCCCCCTCCCCTCCCCCCTCTGGTTCCTGAATAAAGACGTGGCCCACACTCGTTGCACGTTTTATTGGGGGGGGGGGGAGAACTGGGGGGGGGTGGGGGGAGCCTGCTCTGCCTGCCACACGCGTGTGCAAGAGGACAGACACGGGGGACAGTCCTTGTGCAAGGAGAGCTCTGCAAGATGTCCTCGTGCAAGACGTGGTCCTTCTGCAAGATATCCTCGTGTGACCATGCCCCCCCCCATATGCAGTCCTTGCACACCTGTGCACAGCCCTTGCACACATGCTGCTGCCGTCCTGGGACCCCCAACTGCCCCCCCCCAGCCCCAAAACTGCCCCTGGGAGCCCCCAAAGTGCCCCTGGGGAGCAGAGGAGCAGCAGCCCCTTGTGCAAGCCCTCGTGCAAGCCCTGTGGGGCCCCGTGCACACCCCTGCAGTGCCCCATGGGGGCCCTGTGCACGCCCCATGTGAGTCCTTGTGCAAACTTCGTGCAAGCCCCGTGCATAGCAGGTGCAAACCCTGTGCAAGCCTCCTGCAAAGGAAGCAAAGGAGGTGCAAGCCTTGTGCAAAGGGGATGCAAGCCCCGTGCAAAGGGGATGCAAGCCCCGTGCAAAGGGGATGCAAGCCTTGTCGCAAAGGGGATGCAAGCCTCGTGCAAGCCCCGTGCAAAGGAAATGGAAGTCCCGTGCAAGCCCCGTGCAAACCCCGTGCAAAGCAGGTGCAAGTCTCGTGCAAGCCCTGTGCAAAGGGGATGCAAGCCCCGTGCAAGCCCCGTGCAAACCTCGTGCAAACCTCGTGCAAGCCCCGTGCAAACCCCTTGCACACCCCGTGCAAGCCGCGCTCCCCCCCTCGGAGCCCCCCCCTGCCCGGTGCCCGCTGCGCGTTGGGTGTTCCCTCCCCCCCCATCCCCTCCCCTCCCTATCCCCTCCCCCCCCCCAAGCCCCCAGGGTCCCCCCCCCCCGGGCTCCCCCCCCCCTCCGGGCCCCCCCCCGCGCACCGGGAGGCGGTGCTGCCCCCCCCCCCCCCCCTCCCCGCCCCGCCGCCTTCCCACGCCCGCAGCCGCCGCCGCCAGCACCGGGCCCGGACCGCGCCGCCCGGCCCCGAGCCCGGTAAAGGCCCCCCCCCCGGACCCCCCCCCAGCCCCGGACCCCCCCCCCGGACCCCCACGGACTCCCCCCCCCGCCCCACATCACCCCCTCCTTCCTCCCCCCCCCCCCCCCGAGGGAATCTCTGGCCGCGGGGATGGACGGGAACCGGCCCCCCCCCCCCGGTAGCACCGGGGACCCCCTTGGAGACCCCCCCCCGGACCCCCCGGACCCCCCCGACCTCCCCCGGACCGCCTCGGGTCCCCCCGGACCCCCCCGCGCCCCCCCCCGCCCCCCTCCTCCCAGTGATGCTCCAAGGACCCAGCGCCCCCCCTCCTTCCTCTACCCTTCCCCGCCCCCCCCATCCCAGACCCCCCCCCCCGGACCCCCCATTCAGCCCCTCCCCCACCCCCAAAATCCCCCCCTCCAGCACCGGGGGGGACAGCAGGGCCCAGCCCCCCCCCGGCTCCAGCCACCGGAGAGCCCCCCCGGCCCCCCCCCTTTGGCCCCGGGACCCCCCCCCAGAAAAAAAACAGGGCCCCCCACCAAACCTCCAGGACCCCCCCAAAAAGGCCCAGGACCCCCCCAGCTCATAGGATGCTCCAGGGAGCTGGGGGGAGGGGGCAGAGAAGGGGACCCCCCCCTCCAGGGTATGGGGGCTTTAATGGGGGGGGGGGGGCTGATATTGGAGGGGGTCCCGATATTGAGGGGGGGGTCCCAATATTAAGGGGGGGGTCTTGAAACTGGGGGGGGGGGGGTTATATTGAGGGGGGTCCTGACACTGGGGGGGGGAATCCTATATTGGGAGGGTTCTGATATTGGGGGGGGGCGAGATTGAGGGGGGGGGTCTTGATATTGAGGGGGGGGGTCCTGAGATTGAGGGGGGGATCCTGACACTTGGGGGGGGGGGTCCCATTATTAAGGGAGGGTGCTGACACTGGGGGGGAGGGTCCTTTTATTGGGGGGGGTCCTTTTATTGGTTTAGGTGCCAATATTGGGGGGGGGGTCCGGACATTGAGGGGGGGGTCCCAATTATTAAGGGGAGGGTCCTGAAACTGAGGGGGGGGTCCCAACATTTGCGGGGGGGTCCTGATATCGTGGGGGTGGGCACTGAAATGGGGGGGCAGGGGGCGTGCCTCAGTTTCCCCCCCCCGTGAGCCCTCATGCGAGGCTGTGGCTGACGCAAGGGGGTCCCGGGGGGGGGCACAAAGGCCCTAAGCTGGGGGGGGGGAGAGCCCTAACGAGCTGCCGCTAATTAGCACTGGTGCCCCCCCCCCCCGCCCTCACCCCACCAGGGGCCTCACACAAGTGTCCTCGTGCAAAGTCACGGCCCCGCCCCCGGGATGCGGGCTGGGGGGGGGGGTCCTGGGGGGGCTCGTTAGTGCAGGGGACGGGAGGTTCGTTAGCGCTGCTGCTAATTAGCACCTGGGGGAACAAGGGGCACATGGGGGGGGGCATTCAAGGCTGGGGTGCACGGAGCTGTGCGAGGGCGCGTGTTGCACGAGGGCACGCGTGTTGCACGTGTGTTGCACGAGGATGTGCGTTGCACAAGGGTGCACATTGCACGAGGGGTGTGCGTTGCACAGTGGCGGTCGTTGCACGTGTGACTTGCATGAGAATGGTGATTGCACAAGCGGGTGGTGCACAAGCAGGTGTTACACAAGGGTGTGCATTGCACGAGGGTGTGCATTGCACGAGGGTGTGCATTGCATGAGAATGGGAATTGCGGAGGGAGTGTGCCTTGCACGAGGGAGCGTGTTGCATGAGACTTGCACTAGGGCAGTCGTTGCATGACCACAAGTGTCGCAGAGGGCTTGTGTAGCACAAGGGTGTGCATTGCACGAGGGAGGTTGCTGCACAAGAGTGCATTGCACAGGGGTTTGCATTGCACAAGAGTATGCATTGCACGAGGGTTTGCATTACACAAGGGTGTGCACTGCACAAGAGTGCATTGCACAAGGGTTTGCATTGCACAAAAGTGCATTGTACAAGAGTGCGTTGCACAAGTGTTTGCATTGCACGAGTGCATTGCACGAGGGTTTGCATTACACAAGGGTGTGCATTGCACAAGAGTGTGCATTGCACGAGAGTGGTGCACAAGTGTGCTCCTTGCACCAGGGCAGTTACTGCATGCAAGCATCTGCACAAGCACGTGCATTGCACGAGGGTGGGTGTTGCACGAGGCCGTGCAAGCCCCCCAGCTCACCACGCACCCCCCCCTTACAGCGGCCCCGGCCCCCCCCGGCCCCCCCGGGAGTGGCCGCCGCGGCGCCGCCATGGGGCCCCGGAGCCGGTAGCAGCGGCTGGCACGGGGACGTGGCACGGGCACGGGGACGTCGCACGGGGACATCGCGCACCGGGAGCACCCTGAGAGACCGAGGTAGGGGCCACTGGGGGGGGCCTCGATTACTGGGAGGGCACCAATGGGGGCACCTTTTATGGGGGGGGGCCCTGGGGACATTTATGGGGGGTGTGTTTGGGTCCCCAGAGGTTCTTAGGGTGATGTTTGGGGGGGGCACCAGGACACCTGGGATGGGACGGGGGGGGCATAGGGGTGCAGAGAACGGGGGGGCTGCTGGGTCCCGGGGGGGGGAGTGGCAATGGGGTGCCGTAATATGGGGGTGACAGTGGGGTCTCCTATGGTGGGGGGGGTGACACTGGGGTCCCATATTGTGGGGGTGACACTGGGGTCCCCAATGCTGGGGGGGTGACACTGGGGTCCTTTATTACGGGGATGATGTTGGGGTCCCATATTAGGGGGTGACATTGGGGGTCCCATATTATGGGGTGACACCAGGGTCCCCTATGGTGGGGGGGTCCCCTACGGTGGGGGGGTGACACTTGGGTCTCATATTATGGGGTGACATCGGGGTGCCTTATTATGGGGGTTACATTGGGGTCCCCTATAGTGAGGGGGGTGACAGTGGGGTCCCATATTATGGGGGTGACACTGGGGTCCCTTATGGTGGGGGGGTGACAGTGGGGTCCCTTACTATGGGGGGTGACATTGGGGTCTCCTTTTTAGGGGGGGGTGACACTGGGGTCCCCTATAGTGAGGGGGGGTGACATCGGGGTCCCATATTATGGGGGTTACATTGGGGTCCTCTGTATTATGGGGCTGACAGTGGGGTCCCATATTATGGGGGTGACCTGGGATCCCCTATGGTGGGGGGTCCCTTAGGGTGGGTAGCCCCCCTTCCCCCCCCCCCCCCCCCAGGAACCACCGTGTGCACGCAGTGTGGGGGCTTCCCCTCCCGCCCCTTTCCCCCCCCCATTTCCCCTTTTTTCCCTCCAGGCCCCCCCATGGCCCCCCCCTCCCCGCGGGGCCCCCCCCGGCCTGGGCGCTGGCTCTGCTGGCCTCCCTTTGGGGGGGCTGCACCCCCTGCCCCTCGGTGTGCCGCTGCGCCGGCGGGCGCGTCTACTGCAACGACCGGGGGCTGACGGCGGTCCCGGAGGGGCTCCCCCCGGGGGCCACCACCCTTTTCCTCCAAAACAACCGCATCGGCGACGCCGGCATCCCCGCCGCGGCTGGGCCGCCTGCCGGCGCTGCGGGTGCTCTACCTGTACGCCAACGCCTTGGAGCAGCTCCCGGCTCACCTGCCGCCGGCGCTGCGCGAGCTGCACCTCCAGGACAACAACGTGCGGCGGGGGCTTGGGCGCCGCGCTTTGGCCCGCGCCCCCCTCCTGGAGCGCCTGCACCTGGACGACAACTCGGTGTCGGCGGCCGGCATCGAGGAGGACGCCTTCGCCGAGAGCCGCCGCCTGCGCCTCCTCTTCCTCTCGCGCAACCACCTGAGCAGCGTGCCGCCGGGGCTGCCGCCGGCGCTGGAGGAGCTGCGGCTGGACGACAAACCGCATCCACACCATCCCCCTGCCGCCTTCGAGGGGCTGCCGGCGCTGCGGCGCCTGGTGCTGGACGGCAACCTGCTGGCCAACCAGCGCATGGCCGACGACACCTTCAGCCGCCTGCACAACCTCAGCG